>VSMD01093143.1:0-54467 GCA_008750895.1 Mirza zaza
TAAAATCCCATCAGCATTCTTCACAGATATAGAAAAAATAATTTTACGCTTTGTATGGAACCAAAGAAGACCCCGAATATCAAGAGCAATTCTAGGCAACAAAAACAAAATGGGAGGTATTAATATGCCAGATATCAAACTATACTACACAGCTGTAGTAATTAAAACAATCTGGTATTGGCACAAAATAGGAATATTGACCAGTGGAACAGATCTGAGAATCCTGATATAAAACCATCCGCATATAGCCATCTAATCTTTGACAAAGCAGACAAAAACATATGCTGGGGAAAAGAATCCCTTTTCAATAAATGGTGCTGGGAAAACTGGATAGCCACTTGTAGAAGGCTAAAGCAGGACCCACACCTTTCACCTCTCACAAAAATCAACTCACGCTGGATAACAGACTTAAACCTAAAGTATGAAACTCTTAGAATTCTAGAGGAAAATGTTGGAAACACTCTCCTAGACATCGGCCTAGGCAAAGAGTTTATGAAGAAGTCCCCAAAGGCAATCAAAGCAGCAACAAAAATAAATAAATGTGACATGATCAAACTAAAAAGCTTCTGCACAGCCAAAGAAACAGTCATGAAAGTAAACAGACAACCTACGGAATGGGAGAAAGTTTTTGCCTCCTACGTATCCAATAAAGGGCTGATAACTAGAATATACTTAGAACTCACGAAAATCAGCAAGAAAAAATCAAATAACCCTATTAAAAAGTAGGCAAAGGACCTGAACAGAAACTTTTCTAAAGAAGACAGAAGAATGGCCAACAAACATATGAAAAAATGCTCATCATCTCTAATCATCAGGGAAATGCAAATCAAAACTACAACGAGGTATCGCTTAACTCCAGTGAGAATGGCCTTTATCAAAAATTCTCCAAATAACAAATGCTGGCGTGGATGCGGAGAGAGAGGAACCCTCCTACACTGCTGGTAGGACTGCAAACTAGTTCAACCTCTGTGGAAAGCAATATGGAGATACCTTAAAGCGATACAAGTGAATCTACCATTTGACCCAGCAATCCCATTACTGGGCATCTACCCAAAAGATCCAATGACACTGTACAAAAAAGACACCTGCACTCGAATGTTTATAGCAGCAGAATTTATAATCGCAAGGCTGTGGAAACAGCCCAAGTGCCCATCAATCCAAGAATGGATTAATAAAATGTGGTATATGTATCCCATGGAGTACTATTCAGCTCTAAGAAACAACGGTGATATAGCACATCTTATATTTTCCTGGTTAGAGCTGGAACCCATACTACTAAGTGAAGTATCCCAAGAATGGAAAAACAAGCACCACATATATTCACCAGCAAACTGGTATTAACTGAGCAGCACCTAAGTGGACACATAGGTACTACAGTAATAGGGTATTGGGCAGGGGGCAGGGGGGACGGGGCGGGTATATACATACATAATGAGTGAGATGTGCACCATCTGGGGGATGGTCATGCTGGAAACTCAGACTTGTGGGGGGAGGGGGGAAAGGGCATTTATTGAAACCTTAAAATCTGTACCCCCATAATATGCCGAAATTAAAAAAAAAAAGAATAAAGTTATGTATGATAAAAAAAATAAATAAATAAAAGGCAATGGAGAAGACCCTTTAGAATGCACCACCAAATCTAGATTAGGATCCCAAATAATTTCTAGGAAAAGAACCAGCTCAGAGTAAACCAAGATCATCAGCCAAAAACAGGAGGTCTGAAGCTCAGGAGGACTTACCAGTTCTGCCTAAGGAGAAGCAGAGATTCAAGGGGGCCCAAAAGAGCCATACCAGCACCTGGCACCAAGTTCAGGCTACTCCTCCAGGCATCCTGAGTCTTTGAGCCCCATGTTGAGTGCCAATCTTGTTAACAGAAAAGAAGCCAAACTCGGTAAAATAATTTTAAAGAAATTTATTCTGAGCCAAATTTGAGGACCATGACCCACAGCCACACCCAAGAAGACTTGAGCACGTGGGCTTGCTGTGGTTGGGTTACAGTTTGGTTTTATACATTTTACGGAGAAAGGGATTATAGGTAAAGTCATAAATCAATACATGGAAGGCATACATTGGTTCGGCTCGAAAAGGTGGGCCATCTCAAAGGGAGGTGAGGGAAGATTACAGGTTATAGGTGGGTTTAAAGATTCTTTGAACTGTAATTGGTTAAAGACATGAAGCTTTGTCTAAAGGCTTGGAATGTTTTAAGATAAGGAGGTCTGTTAATCAGAGACAAGCCACTGGACATATATTTGTCGTATAAATTGAGGACCTGCAGGTTTGTCTTGCATACCCTTGGGCCTGTTAATGGGTTACAAAGTCTATCTCCAAGAAGGAAGTGGGCATGATGAGTCATGTCTGACCTCCCTCCTGGTGGCAGGCAATTTAGTTTTAGGAAATCCTCTTGGCCAAGAGAGGAGCGAGGAGCTTAAGATTTGGTTTTAGTTTACAATTGGACATTGCTAAAACAACATCAAGGGACAGGGAAGTCAAAATGAAAACTTAAGCAAGTGAAATGGAAATGAACAAAGAAGTTGAAAGGATTATAAAGAAATGATAGATGTGTAACACACATAAAGGCCAATATATGCAAATAATGTGTGTCTTTGGAGACTAAAGTGAATAAATTAATATTCAAAATTTAATGCAAGAACTTTAAAAACAAAAGTAAGCTATGACTCTATAGATTGAATAATGCAATGTCCTAGTATAATGCAATGTCCTAGTAAAAACTGATATAGAAGATCAACAAACAAGCCAATTATAATATGTATAGTATGCTTCATTGATAAATAAAATCTCTTTTGGAAGGTCCAAAGAAGAAAAATTCTTATAAGGGAAAAATATTAGGTTGGTCTCAGACTTTTCCACACAACATCATTCAGTGATAGAAGACAGGTGACAGTGAAACAGTCTTTACCCAAAGTTCTCAGTGGAAAATAAAGTATAACCCAAGAATATTATATCTAGCCAAACTATTCCCATACATGGGTAACAAAATTTTTGATATGTAAGAACTCAGGAAATATAATTTTATGGTCTTTGGTTGAATAATGAATGGAAAAATTATGGCTGTAAGCACAGAATTAATTTAATAGATACTATATATTTAATCTATAGTACTAACATAAAAATATTTTAAAGATAATTGCATTATTTTACCTGTTTGGTGTTTTCCTGGAAGACTGTACTACTAGCACAGTTGTCTGTGATTTGATCTGACTTGGATCTCAAGCAAAGGGAAGGAAGGAAGGAAGGAAGAAGGAAGGAAGGAAGGAAGGAAGGAAGGAAGGAAGGAAGGAAGGAAGGAAGGAAGGAAGGAAGGAAGGAAGGAAGGAAGGAAGGAAGGAACTTTTCTCCAGAGGCGTTTGTTGAAAAAAATTAGAAGCAATCGATTAACTTCATGGCAACCTGAAGTGGTGAATAACAACTGGGACAAATAGTCTAGTGAAGAAGCTTGAAAGAAAAATCTGGGGAATAACATCTATAGGGTTTTTGAAATGCTCTGACATATTCCTTGGACCAACTTCCTTTTATAAATAATAGATATAAATATCCTTTAAAAATATTAACTGAAATGTAGCATACATTACAATAATAACACATCATAAACAAGTATGAATAAACACAGTTTATCCACTGAATGCAAAGGTGATTCCAAATTAGAAAATATATTCATTTAATATACTATATTAGTAGGTTTAAAGGATAAAACCATACACAAGATGAACAGATAAAGGAAAAACACTTTCCAATCATCACCAATATAATGAACAAAAAAGACTACCATTTACAATATCTATAAAAATTATAAATTTTATAGAAATAAGCTTATTAATATGTTACTTCCGCAAATTTATTCACTCCAAACCCAATCTAAGTCCAAAATTTTATTTATGAAATTTGATAAGCTTGGCTGGGCACGGTGGCTCACACCTGTAATCCTAGCATTCTGGGAAGCCGGGACGGGGCGAATTGCTTGAGGTCAGGAGTTTGAAACCAGCCTGAGCAAGAGTGAGACCCTGTCTCTACTATAAATAGAAAGAAATCAATTGGCCAACTAATATATATAGGAAAAATTAGCCAGGCATGGTGGCGCATGCCTGTAGTCCCAACCACTCGGGAGGCTGAGGCAGGAGAATCCCTTGAGCCCAGGAGTTTGAGGTTGCTGTGAGCTAGGCTGACGCCAGGGCACTCACTCTAGCCTGGACAACAAAGTGAGACTCTATCTCAAAAAAAAAAAAAAAGAAAGAAATTTGATAAGCTGATTCGAAAATTCATTTGGAAGAGAAAATGCGTATAAATAGCCAAAGAGAAAAAAGACAAAAGAAAACTTGCCCTACCATATTGTAAAACATCCTGATGGATAGATCAATAAAATAATAAAGTCCAAAATAGGCTCATAATTACCTGGATCTTTAGTATATGGTAAGGATGGAATTTTAAATCAGTTAGGTAAAAAATAGACTATTCAATAAATAGTATTGGGACAATTGGCTCTCTGTTTAGGGAAAAAAAAATAGATTCCTTTCTCACACCACAACAAAAACAAATTCTTCATGAGTTAAAGAGATAAAAATATATGTTAAAAAATATGCAGAATGTTTTTTAGAATTTTAGGATGTGGATTGCATTCCTAAGTAAGATTATAGACACACCCACAAGGCAAAGACTGATTGATTTAACAACAAAAAAATACAAAAATGTCAAAGGAAAAATCATAAGTTAGGAGAAAATATCTGCAACATACATAAGACACAAAGGAGATATATACACACTCAATATACAAAATATACACAATAAAAATACTATATAATGGATATATACTCAAAACATATAAATAACACTTTAAAAAGACAAAATAGAAAAAGTAGATCAATTATATGGATACATAACTCACAAAAAATGAAAATAATTATGACCAATTAACATTTTTTAAAATGTCCAACCTCATTAGTAATCAGTGAAATTCAAAATTAAAGAAGTTATTAATTTACCCGTTAGATTGGACAAAAATGAAAAAGTAATAGTTTTACAATTTGGGCAGTGATATGAGGAAATGAATACTTTCATAGATTCTCGATGGGGCTTTAAATTGAATAGTACCCTTTTGGAAGTACCATTAAAAGTTAGTATATATACCTTTGATCTAGCAGTAAAATATATATATCATTTGTATTATTTGTATGTTATGTTATGATGTCATTATATCACTCCATCTTACAAAAAAGAAACAGAAAAAAATCATATTCCTACATGTCACATATAAGTAATGTTAAAGCATATTTTTTAAAAGTGTGGAAGCAGACTTAATCTCTTCTGTAGGGACTAGTATTGAAGAGAGGATCAAAGGGAATTTTATCTGTGTTGGTTGAATGTTTATAATGAGTATATTAATGTTTACTTGTGTAATTAAAGAAAAATGAAAAGAAATTACAAATAACAGCAATAAAAACAAGTTTCTGATGTGGCCAGGCTATCAGTGGTCCTTGAACTGTCACTTAAGAACTAGCGAAAGCAAACTTTAAGGCTCCTGACAACACTGATCTTCAGTGACTGGCTTGCATGTCAAGGCTAGCTCAAGGTGGAAAAAAATTTCTCAGACAGGAGCACATAGCACCCGAGTTCGGGGACCTGCCTTAGGATTGTGTGTGTGGCTTTGCAGGCACAATCACAGGGCCCAGACTCAGAGCTACTGAGAGTCTCCCACAAGCTCTGCATTAGGCTGACACTTCCCAGGAGAATATAAGAACTGCCAATTTATACACTTTTCTAATCCCAATTAAGCTAATGTCTTGAAAATCTCTACTCTTCCTCTGTCCTCCTCCTGCTATGAGTTTCCAAGCTTATTCCCCAGTTATTGGGGCCACTCCTGGGTCCCTCTGCCCCAGGAGTCTTCTTCCTTCCTGACTGTCGCTCAATTAAACCACAGTTGAGTTGCTCAGAAGTGAGAATTCCTGGGAGACTTGTTAAGTTCAGTGCTTAAGAAAATGGAAGGAACATCATTAAGAACCTCAGCTTATTAGGCAGCTGGGCCAACACCAGCAGCTAAGCAGAAAAAGCAGAAGTGACTCAACGTCCCTCAGAGGCATCTGAAGACACTTGTTTTAACTTTTACCTAACTCTATCCCAAGTGTGTACACCAGCTACCCAACACATACCCAAGGCACCTCCACTTTCACTGCCATCACCCTGTTATTGTCATCATGCATTACATCATCACAGCTTCGTCACCCTGTCAGTATTCTCATCACTTTCGTCAAACATCACCCCCAAAACTGTTATCCTTTCCCTGTTTCATTATCACTCTCAATATCATGCAACTCATCTAACCATCATCATCATTCTCAGTGTTACCATCATCCCCATCATCATTGCAAACACCATCATTCAGCTTCCCCATGCCACCACTCCCGCGACCACCACTATAATAAATTTCGGCAGCTCATGGGAAGAGAGAAATGTATTAAAGACTCAGAGAAAAACCCTTTACTTAAAAAACAGACAAAGAAAGTATTTTAAAATAGATGTTTTGTTATTTCAATCAGGTGCAAGAGGACAAAACAGGTGGTGACAAGAAAGTAATAAACTGAGATAAGAAAAATGCATTAAGTACAATAAATAAAATTTGACACAGTGGTCAAAATATAACCTGCAAACAGTAATCAGAAAAATTGATCTTGCATAAAAACTAAAATATTCCCATAATGTAGGGGAAAAGAAATAAAATTCTGATAGCTACAGAATGAATATTGAGTTGCATGGATAAAATATTAAAGAATTTCTAAAGAAGAAAACAGTAAATAGATCAGAGGCAATATCCAAAGGCATAATATAGGAAAAATTTTGGAATCTCAAGAGAAATATTCTGAATATGGAAATGTCCCACTATATTCCAGGAAAAATTAATAAAGAGATCTACATCTGCATATATTCACTTGATAATATTTTCTCCGCAATATGACTAGAATGATCCATTCAAATTATGGGTCTTAGAGTATCACCCCCAGGTTTAAATACTTCAATAACTTAAGAATTGTTAATGACTTAATAGTTCTTAAGAAACATTAAGATAAAGAACAAAATTCCTACATGGCCCACAAGGTCCATGGTTGGCCCTGCACATCTCCACCTGCTTCTCCCTTGCGTTCTGCCTAGCTGGACTCATTTCTGTTCCTTGCACAGGTCATGCTCCTTCCAGCTCCAGGAAGTTGGCATAGGTTGTTCTCTCCCTACTTCCCAGGAACGCTCTCAACACTCCCATCAGTTTCCTCTGGTCAACTCCTACTTTGGGATCTCATACATCACTACCACAAGGAAAGCTTTTCAGACCTCTCTAACGAGGCTATATTGTCCCTGTTATATGCTCATGTAGCACGACGCATCTTTCTACTTCAGCACTTCCACCAAGTAGGTTTATATTTATTTATATGATTCTTTGATTATTAACTGCCCCCTCCCCGAGTATAACCTATATGAGGGCAGGGACCAAGGAGCCTAGTCATGTTTCCAAGCAGTGTAGACACTGCAGCATCCCATGGTAAACATCCTTGCAATAGCAAATGGGAAAGTGCTGCCCCACCATTGCCCTTTCTCCTCTTCCTGCCTTCAAGGGCCTCTCCAGCAGCCTCTTGCCTTCAGAATTCTCCAGCTATGAAGGAGGCACCTGCCTCATTCATCCTTCAAACTCTAGGGCACACATATCACAATCACCCAACCTTTCCTGGTGCACCTGTCCCATGGTATTGTGGGGTGAAGGTAGGGAGGAGACCTAGAGACTCTGGGGAAAACCAGCTAAGCACAAATCTCTCTCCACAACCTCTCCGAGCCACTCTGTTGGAGCCTCTCTCACTTGACCTGTGAGGAAAACCCATCACTCTCCCGCACTCAAAAGGGAGGGAAAGAGACACATTGCCCTCCCTCTGGAACAAAGACTGCACTAAATGCTCCTACTTGTCCCTTTCACATTTCAAGGCTTTCCATGTAGTCTACAGATGTAAGATAATGGAGTCATGGTCACAGGATTAGTTTGTGTCTAGCAATTCATCAAGGCTCTTTTAAAAAGTACAACTTTAGCCAAACTTTTGAGATAACAGGAAAAGTCCAAGTCAAGATTCTGTTATGAGTATTTTCCTGAAAGACTTGAAGATAGGGAATATGAAAACGAAATCCACCTTATCCCACTTCTTACACTTCTGTACGGCGCTCACCGGCCACGAAACCTTGCCCGCAGCTGGCACTCATAGTCCGCACGGTTTGTGCTGTGCATTGACGACGAATCCGGTTTGCTCTTGTGTGATGAGGAAAGCTTTAAAGCACTGAAAGCTTGTTTTACTTTACAGGCAGCTTTACTTGAAATGTAAATCAGAATAGGTAACATACACATATATGTTTTCATTATGTTATTTTTAAATGTTCACAATTTTATTTTGATAAATGAAAAATTAGAAAAGTCATATCACGGCTGTCAGCTAAAGTCCATGCTCGGCTGTGCGCCTTTATATCACGGCTGTTGGCTAAAGTCGCTGTGCGTCTTCATCTTTGGCTGTCGACTATAGTGGACGCTGGGCTGTGCGCATTCATCTGTGGCTATTGACTATAGTCGACACTGGTCCCGAAGTGGTTAAAACCAATGACATTTTCTTTTCCGTGTATTTTATTCCACTAGTTTATCAAGTACATATTTTTGTGTAAACTTGCATTCATTCATTGCACACTAGTCATTTGGTAGACTGCTTTTTTCATGTCATATACCTTTTTTTTTTGAGACAGAGTCTCACTCTGTTGCCCGGGCTAGCGTGTCGTGGCGTCAGGCTAGCTCACAGCAACCTCACACTCCTGTGGTCAAGCAATCCTTCTGCCTCAGCCTCCCAAGTAGCTGGGACTACAGGCATGTGCCACCATGCCCGGCTAAGTTTTTCTATGTATTTTTAGTTGGCCAATTAATTTCTTACTATTTTTAGTAGAGATGGGGTCTCGCTCTTGCTCAGGCTGGTTTCAAACTCCTGACCTTGAGCAATCCGCCTGCCTCAGCCTCCCAGTATAAAGGTATTAGCAGGTGTGGCCTTTGGGAGGTGATTAGGTCATAGAGGCAGAGACCTCATTAATGGGAGTAGTGCCCATTAAAAAGAGGCATGAGAGAAACCCCTCAATCCTTCCACTATGAGAGGACACAGCAAGAAGGCACCTCTATGAACCATAAAGTGGGTTCCACCAGCACCTGGACCTTGGACTCCCTACCTCCAGAACTGTGAGAAATAAATTTCTGTTGTTTAGGAGCGCACGCTGGACTCAGTGGCTCACACCTGTAATCTTAGCACTCTGGGAGGCCAAGGCAGGAGGATTGCTTGAGCTCAGGAGTTCAAGCCCAGCCTGAGCAAGAGTGAGACCTCATCTCTACTAAAAATAAAAAAAATCAGACGGGTGTGGGGGCATGCACCTGTAGTCCCAGATACTTGGAAGGCTGAGGCAGGAGAATTGCTTGTGCCCAGGAGTTTGAGGTTGCTGTGAGCTAGGCTGATGCCACGGCACTCTAGCCCAGGTGACAGAGCAAGATCCATCTAAAAATAGATGTATATATTTTATATTTATCTTTAACAAATATAATTTTATAAATATATTTATATTTATGTTTTATGAATATGTTTATAGTTTATATATATTAGGAGCCCAGTTTATGGTATTTTGCTATAATAGCCAAAACAGACTAAGACATAATGTAATTTATATTAATTGATTCTAGAATGTTAGTTCAACCTTAAATTCTTGCAATAAGCCATCATAGTACTGAAGCATTAATCTTTTTATGATCCTACAGTAAATATCTTGTCTAGGATGTTTGTATCTGTGTTCATGATTAATATTGGCCTAAAACTTACCTTTTTAATAATATCCTTTTTAGGTTTTGGTATCAAGGTTACTATGGCACAACAGTCTGAGTGATGGACATGTTTGTAGCTCTGGCTTGGGCAATATATGTAACCGAATGTTTGTACCCTCATCATATTCTGAAATTAAAAATAAATAAATTTTTTTAAAAAGAAAGAAAAAAGCTCCACATGACATATAATTGAAACCCTTTGCAAACAACCAACAAGGAACTGAGATCCTCACCAACTGCCATGTAATAGGGCATCCTGGAAGTTGATCCACTGGCAGCAAATGTTAGAAATTTTCGTTTTAAAATTATATATTCTGAGGAGCTTAGAATAATTTAATTCCAATCACCTATTTATCTGCCTGCTACTATTGGCCAGCATTTTATTTTCGCCTCAGTTTTTCTGTCTCCCAAATTAGTTATCATGATTATTTTAGTCACACAAGTGCTTATTTCAATTTACTTATGTGTATTAGTTTCTTTATTCACCCATCGCCACGCCAGTTACCAATCTATCACTTCTTGGTTCCAAATCCTCCCTTTGTTGCCTCATTTTCTGATAGTGGAGCTGGATCCTATGAATAATTGTTTCTCCTTTATCAGCTGGCACAATGTAACGTTAACCTGCATCAGTGGAAGCCACCAGAGGTTGAATGCTGGAAGAAGGATCTCTCGCTCTCACTCTCTCCCTCTCACTCTCGTTCCAGTGTGGTTTCATTCTTATCTTCTTACTGTTACAGCGGGGGACTGCCAGCAGTGTCCACACACCCTGCCACAAGTTTTGCTTGCACTCTGCTGGGAAACGTCCTACTTACCCAATCTCTGCTCATGTCACCCTGCCCTTTTGCCTTGCTTCTTGCATTTCCTTGCTCTTGGAATCAAATTTATTCTTCTCATCCTTTTTACTGTTTTAATTAGATTTATTAGTGATGAATTCTCTCATTCTTTGTTTAGCACTCAGTCTTTAGTGATCAACATGTCTTTATTCAGCACTCAATTTTGAATGGTAATTTAGATGGGTATGACATTCCAGATAAATAGTTATTTCTTCTTAACACTAACAAAATATCACTTCACTTTCTTCTTCCATTGTTTCTTTTAAAAATTCTGGTTCTAGTTTTATTCCTTTATGGATATTCTGTCTATTCTCTTTTATCGTTTCTGAGATCTCTGTCTTTAATGCTCTACAGTTTCACTCTGTTTTGTCTAGATGTGGATTTCTTATGTTTTCTGCTAAGACTTCAGTTTGTGTCTTTAATTTGAGGATACATGAGTTTTATTATTTCTCAAACTCCACCATTATCTCTTCAAATCTTGTCTCTTCCTCATTGTCTGTAGTTTTTCCTCCTGGTACTCTTTTTAGAAATACATTTGACTTCTATAATCTATTCTGCTACCTCTCAACCTTTTATAATTTCCTTCTTTTATCTCTTTGTTCTATTTCTTGGTAATTCATTCAGATCTGTTATCTCTTTCTCTCTTCGATGGCATCTAATGTCAAGTTTATACTATTCCCTAGGGGTTTTTAGTATCATTTCAATGATCATATTTTTTCATTCTGGTATTACAAAGTTGTGTCTAGTCTGAAGTTTATCCTGACCACTTAAGTTTTTTTTAATTACCATATTATTCATTCCAGAATTATTTTTACTACCTGTTCACTAGTATCTTGTTTTCTTAGAATTTCAAGGCTTTTTATGTATTTAATTATATGAAATTCTGGGTGGGGTATGTGTAAATCTGCTTTCTGTTGTGTCTGCTGACAATTCCTCATATGAACTGTTTGCTCATGTGTTTTGTAATTTTGGATTGCAAGTTCATTTTTGGTGGGGCTTTCTAATAGGATGTCCTGTGGCCTAGGTTATGGTACTATTCCTACAGTGTGATAAATTTTGCAACCACCTAATATCTCAGGGGTAATACTGACCTGCAACCAATTGGCTGTGGGTTGTTTCCAGACCATGTGGTTTAAATTTTGGACTGAAAACTGGAGCAAGAGGTAGGCCCAGGGTTTCAATTTCAGAAGAAAAACTTTTTTAAAACTCAGATTCTAGTCAGAATCCTTGTCATTTCTCTGTGATAATGGATAATTTTTCAGGTACATCTAGACAGACAGCAAAACCCAAGCCCCTAGAAATTATTAAATTCAATAATTCACCCTTACCCCATCCTAGATTTCCACAGTATCACCTCACAAACATACTGCTATTTATTCTTTGTATTTATAGATTTTCTTTTTATATTCTATGGCGTGGCTGTATCATAATTTATCTACACTTTTATTTAAAGCATTTAGGTCATTTTTAACTTTTTATTCATATAAACAATCTTTGTATAAACATTTTCAAGTATTAAGTATACTAGGTATTGTTTAAGATAGCTATAGAGTTGAAGTGAGATGACTAATTTAGTACCAATCATCTAAGCCGTAGGAAATTTTGTAGAAAGGGATCAAATAGGGCCATAAATAGCTGAAGTAGAATGTAGGTAATGGACTTTGGTAATAAATTGAAAACTATCCATCTGACAATGAGTTAATATCCAGAATACTCAAACAACTCAATAGAAAATAAAACCTAAATAATTCCACTTCAATATGTGCAAAAGACCAGAATAGACATTTCCTAAAAGAACACATACACATGGCCAACAGGTATATAAAAAAATGCTGAACATCATTAATCATCAGGGAAATACAGATCAAAACCAAAATGAAATATCACTGCAGTCCAATTATAATGGCTATCATCAAAAAAGACAAAAATGTGGCAACAGGAAGTGTGAATGTGGAGAAATGGGAGCCCTTATACAGCTTTGATGGGAATGTAAACTAGTACATTATGGAAAACAGTATGGTGGTCCCTCAAAAAACTAAAATAGAACCACCATATGATCCAGCAATCCCACTAATGGGTATTTATCCAAAGAAAATCAAATCAATATGTCAAGGAGATATCAGCAGTCCCATGCTTATTCACTTTTTTGAATAGTGCTTATTCACTATTCACAACAGTCAAGATATGGAATCAACCTAAGTGTTCATCAATGTATGAATGAATAAAGAAAATGTGTTATATACACAACGGAGTATTAGTCTATTATACAAAAGAATAAAATTCTGTCATTTGCGGTAGCAAGGATGAAACTAACATTATGTTAAGTGAAATAATTCAGGCACAGAAAAGCAAATACCACATGATCTCATTCATTGTGGAATCTAAAAAGTTGATCTCATAGCAGTGCAGAGTAGAACAGCAGTTACTGGAGACAATGGAGAGTGAGGAGTGGGGAAGGGGAGACGGGGAGAGATTCATTAATGAGTACAAAATTATAGCTAGAGAGAAGGAGTAAGTTCTGGTGTTCTGTCGCACGGTAGGGTGACTATAGGTAACAATACATATTGGATATCTCAAAATAACTAGAAAAGAGTATTTTTATTGTTCTCATGCCTAGGAAATGGTAAGTGTTTGGGGTGATGGGTACGCTAAATACTATGATTTGACAATTACACAATGTATACGTGTATTGAAAAATCACACTCTACTACACAAATATGTACAACTAAGTGTCAATTAAAAATAAAATGAGGCTGGGCGCGGTGGCTCACGCCTGTAATCCTAGCACTCTGGGAGGCTGAGGCAGGCAGATTCCTCGAGGTCAGGAGTTTGAAACCAGCCTGAGCAAGAGCGAGACCCCGTCTCTACTATAAATAGAAAGAAATTAATTGGCCAACTAATATATAGAGAAAAAATTAGCCGGGCATGGGGGCACATGCCTATAGTCCCAGCTACTAGGGAGGCTGAGGCAGAAGGATTGCTTGAGCCCAGGAGTTTGATGTTGCTGTGAGCTAGGCTGATGCCATGGCACTCGCTCTAGCCTGGGCAACAAAGCGAGACTCTGTCTCCAAAAAATAAAATAAAATAAAAAAATAAAATGAGATATTTTAAAAATACAAAAGAATTATTAAAAGTAAAAAAAGAAAAAAAATTCAAGGAAAGGAAAGACCAGAGAATTCCATCAGGTCACCTACATAGACACCAAAGTGACTCAGGGTGATGGACTCAAAAATAAGATTGTGAGACAAGTCTGAAAGTTTTCATATAAAAAGATAATGTCCAGGAGATCACAATGTGGCAGTGCAGGGAAATGCTGGTGGGTAGCACAAACTTCTAAGGAGCAAGTGATTTTTATTAGGTGGAGAGGAACTGGCTTGAAAGAACTTGGAAGGAGCAAAGAGAATCTAGGCACCATGTTCAGATCCTGAAAAGCTTTACAGTTTGAGAGAATGAGTAATCTCTACCTGAGATACAAGAGAAGCAATGTCCTCAAGGAGAATCCACGTAATATTATCAATAGTTAAGCCAAGAGATGGAAGAAACTGTCAATAAAGATGCAGTGTAAGTCCATTTCACCTTGTCAGTCCTCACAGTTATAGTTATTGCTTATGCTTTCTTTCACCTGATAATCTGTGCCTTCCGCTATTGTAACCTATAGTCACCCTCCTGTGCAATGGAACAGCAGGAAGTAGCTTGATGACTACATCACCCCTCCTCCCATAGATATGGAAGGATAAAATTGATAGTAGGGAATATGTAACAGAGCATATGGCCTGGAAAAGGGTACAAATGTTTTCTGTCTCTTTGAAAACCCCTTACCCTTTTTGAGTAGTCCCAGCTACTCAGGAGGCTGAAGCAGGAAGACCACTTGATCCCAAAAGTTTGAGGTTGCTGTGAGCTAGGCTGACGCCATGGCAGTCTAGCCTGGGTAACAGAGGGAGACTGTCTCAAAATAATAATAATAAAAATAAGGCTGAAAGAATGATCAATAATAACATCTAGCTCATTATAATACTAAAATCCCCACCATGGGAGGTACTTATCCACCATTTTTTGATCATGGGATGTATGTACTAGCATGGTTTCTCACGGTTTTTGCATGCCCTGCACTCCTCCCCTAAAACACAATGATGCTCGCACCCCTCATGCATCATTCATTTTGCCTGCAGAAAAACCTCCTGCTATAGTTGCTCAGAGAGGTGGATGTGAGGCAATTCCTCCTTAACAATCCTTACTGTCTCAGCAATTGGCTTTCTGTGCGGCAGGCAACACTGAACACTCCTTGTGTGTTTGCTAACACCATCTGCTCTGTCACCGGCCTGCCTGTGGAAGTGCCTGCCCTCTCTGGTCCACAGAATCCTTATTGGTGAAATGGACACAGCACCTCTTTGCTAATCACTCATATTCATGCAGTGATAAAAAGTGAGGATATAAATGATGTGAAGGGCATTGAAAAATGTGGTAAGTTAATGAGTCTGGGTCACTGTCTCTTCCCCATTTCCCAGGTCCTGCTCACAACTGCTCTCCAGGGCCCCAAGCCCCTAACTCTATCCTAGCCCTTTGAACAATCGTTGCCTTCTTTGGGGAAAGACGACATGGGATCCCCAGAACAGGACTAAAATTGCATCCCCAATTCTCTTGGCTGTTTCCACAATAGCTGTTACGCGCAGACACTGGGGCCATTCTCCTGGCTGCTGGGCCTACCCGTGAGACCGGGGGGAGGGGTTTGTGTGTGTCATAAAGGGCATTCAGTGACGGGGTCATGCGAGGGCCTGTGCGTGTCACAAATACCAGAGGAGCTCTGGGCACATCCCATTCACTCATTCTGATTCCTCTGGACTAGTGAGTACGCAGCAGTGTCTTGAAATGACAAAAAGACTCCCTCGTGTTTCTCGCCCTCAGCCCCAGCCCCGACCTCCTCCTGTTCCTTCACACTCTCAGTCCAAAACCGTCCTTCCTCCCCTTGCTCCTCAGCATCCCACCCCTCAGCCTCCTCCCCAGAACCACCCAGCTCTTTCTGTTCATTGCCCCACCAAGCTCCCCTCTCTGACTAATCCCCCCAATTCCCACTACTCCACCCTGATGCTCTACATGACCAGCTCCTCCTCTGTTCCTTCCCGACAGCCCGTCTACCAACCCCAGGTCCACCAACCCCTGGTCCGCCCCACTCCCCGTTCCCGCTTCCCTTCTGTCCAGACCCCTACTCCTCCTCCCAGCCCCTCCGCCTAGGCCCCTACACCCTCATCCCTGCCCACTGTCCAGTCACCCATGGCCAGACCTGCCAGGTCCCAAATCTCCTCCTGGGGAGGTGGTGTCCCTGCTACTGGGACAGTTTGGAGCAGCCCAGAACTGCTGGGACAGCAGCCTGACATGGTGGCCGCCGGGCAGGCAAGACACTGGCAACCCGCGCTCAGCCTCGGTGAGTTACAGGACCCCTTGTGCCTCACTGGCTCCTGGTCATCTCACTCCTGTCTGCCTTTGGCCTTCACCCCCATCTTGTTCATCCTCCTCACATGCCAGGGATGCCTCTAACAGTTCCCTTTTCTAGACAGTCTGGGCCTTTCCTCTCCTGCCACATCAGCCAGCCTGCACGAGCCTCCGCTTGTGTGACTGGCCTCTCCCGGAACTTGGTCTGTAAGCACACAGCAAACTGTGGGACCAGCGGCAGAGAGGGAAGAGCAGAGTGAGGAGTGGAAAGCATGCCCCCTGCCGTCAAGGAGGCAGGTGCTGGGGTACAGTGAGTGCAAGAAAAGGTGAGCCCTGAGCACTGGCTCACAGGGCACAAGGCCCTGCTGTAGAGAGATGGGGACTCAGGGTTGTTTTTGTTTCTATTTTTTGGTCTGCTTCCTCCCAGACTCCATTTTTCTTCACCCCAGGATTCTAGAACCCTGCCAGGGATTCTCTGCCTTTGAAAAATGTCTCCTACAAAAGGGGGCGGGGCCCTCCATTGTGTTCTCATCAAAGATCTGAGGGCTGAGCCCCTGTCTCAGTCAGCTGCTCTACCCCAGAGTGGCACAGGAGGCACAGTGTGGAAGACAAGAACATGCCCAGATCCTACCGACACGAAAGCATCCGATGAACAGATGACATTTTTTAAAAAGTGCTCTCCTCTAAGTGATATCTTGATTAAATAATATCTCAATCAAAATTCCAGCAGAAATTTTTAGGGAATTTGACATGCTGCTTATAATTTGTATGGAAATGCAACGGGACAAGAATAGGCAAGACTCTCCTAAGATGGAATTCTCTCTGACCAGATATCACAACTGCATACAAGAAATAGAGTAATTCAGATAGTGCAGTACTCCTGCAAGCGTAGAAAGATAGACCAATGACATGGCACAGAGTCCAGAAACAGTGTCACACCTGTGTGGACACTTTCTTTAAGACAAAAGTAGCAGTGCAGAACAGTGGGGACAGGACTGTCTTTTCAATAAATTGGTGCTGGGTCAATGGGATACTCACTTGGAAAATAAATTAGGCTTTATTCCTACTTCCTACTACACTCGAAAATCAATTTCCGGTGAAGTGCAGATGTAAATCTGAAAGGGTAAAAACAAGAACTCTAGCACTGTACTGCCCATCTGTGGCTAATGAGCACTTGAGATGTGCCATGACGTGTCACTTTCGCCCAAGATTAGAAATGCTAGGAAAACACAATGTCTTAATACTCTGGCATTGAAACTTTGAAATGATAATAACTGGGATATACTGAGTTCCATAAAATATCCTTAAAATTAGTGTTCCCTGATTCATTGTTCCCTTTTAATGTGCCTCTGCTTTAAAGTGGGAGAGGTTTCTGAGTCCTTCCAAAATCTCTTTTAGGAAATGATTGACCAAAGTGAGGTCCATCACAGGTCCGTGAGCTCCTGGGTCTGCCGCTTGCTGGCCAGCCCTTTGCTGCGGTCCAGGGCCGGTTCTAGTAACCAGGCTGGGTCCCCAGAAGGTCAGGCAGGTGAGTGGAGTACCGGAAGGAGGCGGGGCAGGAAATACAGGCCCCAGAGGAGCAGGGCGGGATGGATCCAGGTGGGGGACCGGGGGCGCCCAGTGATCTAACTCAGCAGAGTCCCACCGCAGGAGCTGTTGCCTGGAGACTGCGAGGCCAGCACCAGTCCCGCCAGCGGAGCCCGCGGGAGACGTTGGCACCAGTCCAGACAGCAGAAGTGGGAGACGCCGCACCAGGACCTCAGGCAGAGGGCGTGGCAGATACCGGCGCCAGTCCCGCCAGGTGAACACGCAGGAGACACCGCACCGGAATAGCCAGCAGAGGGCGCAGGAGAGGACAGCACCAGGCCACACCGCAAATGGCGTGACAGACGCCCACACCACGCCGGAAAGCAGAGTTCACAGAAGATGCCAGAACAACCCCAGGCCCGCCAGCAGAGGGTACGGGTGAGGACGGCACCAGGCCCGCCAGCAGAGTGCTCGGGAGACGCCAGAACAGCACCAGCTCGGGCGAGACGGCACCACGCGTGCCAGAGGAGGGCTCGACAGAGGACAGCAGCAGGCCAGAAGCAGAGGGCTTGGCAGAGGATGTCACGAGGCCCGCCAGCAAGGGGCGTGGGTGTACAGGGCACCTGCCCGCCAGCTGAAGGCGCGGGGCGGCCGGCAGCACCTGCGCTCCAAGGCTGTGGCGGGACGCCAGAGGGAGAAGGGGTGGCGCATGCGGTCCATCAGAACTCCATCTTAAGCAAACTGGACCTAAAAGCTTTGCACCCTGAAACTCTACACACTGTATCACACGAACCCCCTGTGCAAGGGTGCGGGGCAGCGGGGTGGGGAACGGCCAGAGTGGGTAGGGGGACTCGGGAGGAGCCTTGGGGGGTGCCGGCTGGTGGTGCGAGCCGAGCTGAGCCGGGGGAAGAGGAAGAGCTTCCCTGACACTTCCCTCATAGCTGTCAGAGCCAGCTTGGGAGGGCCTCGCCCCGCTTCACTTCGGATATATTAGATATATTACAATGCAGCCACATGGTGATTATATATTTTCATCGCAGGAGAAAAGTTAAAATGATTGTTATAATTTCGTTTTTGAAATAATTATATTTTTCAGGGTTTTTGTGTTTTGCTTTTGTCTTTTCATTGCTTTCAATGAGGTGAAGGTTTCTTTCATACTTCCCTCCCCACCAGCCGTGTTCCTTTAATAAGCATCTTGGTGCAGAGTCTGCACAGCCACAGCTAAGGATCGCTCGCATGCTCTTTTCTCCACCACCATTTCTAAATAAATGGATTTTCTAAATGCATCATGCCATTTCCACCACTTACATACAGAAACATTGCTCCTTCTTCCGCAATTTATTCCCCAACCCGTGTGCCTAATTAACTGTACACTACAGTTCACTGTAGCCTGGTTATAGAGAGAATTTATACTGTCTTTAATTATAACTACCGTGGTTTAATCTGGAAATCTCAACCACTAATTTCAGGAAAAAAATTTTAAATGTCAAATTCTCTTGAAATGTGTTCCATGGCAACTACATAAATAATCCCTTCAGGCAACATTGAGGCTTTCTAGGAAAACTGCAGCCACCCAGCTCGAGTCCCTTGGGCACATGATCCCTTAGGTAAAGTGAGAAAATGTTAGAACGTGTATTGATGTTGACTCTTACCTATACAGATAGAAATTATGCTTTGCTGATATACTGACAATAGTACACAGAGACTATCTAAACATCTACTAGGGGTGCGTGCTCCAAAGCTACTTTACTGCTAGGAGTTTGAGATAATCAGTTTGGAGTCCACTGGTTTCTACTCACCCCTGCCCATCTCCTACCACTCTCCACCTAGCTCACTCCACTTGGCCACTCAGGCCTTCCTGACGTTTCTCAAACCCTCCAAGCTCACGCTCACGTTCTCCCCACACGTACTCACACCGCCCACTGCCCCGTGGCAGTCAGGGCTCTGCTCAAATGTGTCTCCCTGGACATGCATCGCCCACTCCCCTCCATCAGCGCTCTGTCCTCTCATCCCGTTCTGCTGTCTCCTCCATACTTACGCCGCCTGATGCCATGTTTGTTTGTTTCATCTGTCACCACAAATAGAATGAAAACTTGGAGTGTGGGAACCTCCTCTGTTGTGTTTACAGCCGCGTCTGCGGTACAGCAGTAATTTTGAGCTGAATGTGGAACGTGGATTCTGCTGCTCTCTTATCACAGGCCCTCCTGGGTAGAGATCAGTATCAGGCCACCCTCCCTGGCCCGTTTGCCTTCCCTGTAGACCAGTGCTGTCCGGGAGAGCATTTGTCGATGATGAAAATGTTCTGTATCTGTGCTGGACTCAACACCGTAGCCATTAGCCACATGTGGCTGTCGCACACTTGAAACGTGCTGACCGGTATGTCTAAGGCACTGAGTTTTTCATTGCATTTAATTTTAGTTAATCAAACTCAAGTAGCCACATGTGATTGTTGCCCACCATCCTGGACGGTGCCACTGTGGATTGTGAGGTTCTTGAGGCCTTCATTCAACTTTGTCCCTTAGCACCAAGCACAATACCTGGCAGGTGCCTGATGGGTGTCCTGCCTAAGCTGGGTCTCAGAGAGGGTAGGGAATTTGTGACTTAATGTGTACCTGCAATGCTGTTTTTCTCTAGTTCACTCTGCTCCTCACAGAGCTAATAAGGGATGCCAAAGTTGGCCTTTTTTTTTTTTTTTTTTTTGAGTGCTTTTTTTGCACTCTCAGGCTTTATTTATTTATTTATTTATTTATTTTTGAGACAGAGTCTCACTCTGTTGCCTGTGCTAGAGTGTTGTAGTGTCAGCCTAGCTCACAGCAACCTCAAACTACCAGGCTCAAGCGATCCTCCTGCCTCAGCCTCCCAAGTAGCTGGGACTACAGGCGCATGCCACCATGCCTGGCTAAGTTTTCTATTTTTAGTAGAGATGGGGTCTCACTCTTGCTCAGGGGTCTCACTCTTGCTCAGACTGGACTGGAACACCTGAGCTCAAGCAATCCTCCCACCTTGGCCTCCCAGAGTGCTAGGATTATAGGTGTGAGCCACCACACCCGGCCCCAAAGTTGGCTTTCATCATGGGTTATCCACCAAATCTAGGAGACTTTGAAATGCTGCTTCTATAACTGTGTGGAGTGCAGAGGACAGGAAATAATGCCAAAGCCTGGTAAAGATGGGGAATCCAATGGAAGATCCTGATGTAAAGCTCTGGTTCCAAAGGACTACACTTAGAATCTAACAGTAAACAAGAAACAAACTCTACTATACAGAAGGAGCCAAAAAAAACTTGCCCATTTGACACATAGCACCAGCAAAACAAAAAATATTTCCTCTAAGATTTTTTTTTTTACCACAAGCTTAGCCTTAAGAGGGTTGCATCCCAAATTTTTACTACTGGCATAGTTCAAAATAACCTCAATAAAATAATTTAATTTATAGTAACATTGATAGAACCTACTTCCCTTCTATTCAAATAATTGGCCTATTTTAAAAATTGGGTTGTCTTTTTCTTGTTGCATTGTTATTGTTCTTAAATATTCTAGATGCAAGTCCCTTATTGGACATATAATTTACAAATATTTTCTTCCATTCTGTAGATTATTTTGTCATTTTCTTGATAGCATCCTTTAGAAGCACAACAATGTTTCATTTTGAAGTCCACTTTATCTATTTTTTCATTTGTTGATTGGAGTTTCCAAAACTCATGAATAGGCCGGTTGCAGTGGCTCACGCCTGTAATCCTAGCACTCTGGGAGGCTGAGGCAGGCAGATTGCTCAAGGTCAGGAATTTGAAACCAGCCTGAGCAAGAGCTAGACCCCATCTCTACTATAAATAGAAAGAAATTAATTGGCCAACTAATATATAGAGAAAAAATTAGCCGGGCATGGTGGCGCATGCCTGTAGTCCCAGCTACTCAGGAGGCTGAGGCAGTAGGATTGCTTGAGCCCAGGAGTTTGAGGTTGCTATGAGCTAGGCTGACGCCAGGGCACTCACTCTAGCCTGGGCAACAAAGTGAGACTCTGTCTCCAAAAAAAAAAACAAAAACAAAATTCATGAATGTATACACTATGTTTCCTTTAACTGGGATGTGAGTTTTGCCCCTGAGATATGGTTTGGGGCAGGAAACAAAGGTCTGGAGTTTGCCCCACTCCTGTCTGCTCAGGCACTTCTCAGGCACACCTTGACTACAAAACAAATTCTAAAGGCTGTGAACTGGTGAATGTAAAGAGAAAGATTTACATTTCCTTTGCTCTTTTCAGGTGTTTGTGAAAACAGAGTCCCAGGAGGTTGCCTGCTAGTTTGGGACACAAATGGCAAAGAGTAGAGAGAGCTCCAGATTTATTTTTAGCTGTTTTAAGCAAATCAGGAGATTCAAGGCTGCCCTAACACAGGAGTTGTTTATAACCTGGCCCTGCCTATCTCTCTGACTTCTTCCCTAATTCTGACTCAGACACTCTCAGATCAATCTGCTGAATTGTTCTCTGTTCAAACATGCTGTACACTTTGACATCACATACACTTTGCTTGCTTGTGTCTCAGATTCTCATTCTTTTCCATGTGGAAATGCCATTGCATCCTAAAGCCCCAATTTAAGTGCCAAGCCTCTGGGAAAACTTAGCAGCCACCTCTTCAGAGTCCCTGTATTTGGTGCAATCCTGATTGAATCCCCCAAAGATTTCTACATGCCCATTTGTAATCAAAATTTTCCCTTTGGCTCCTGACTCCTACTCCCCAGCACTAAATCTGACCCAGAAGAGAGAGAAAACGTATATATTGGAAGACAGAAAGTGGAGGTGCCAAAGACAGCTGGTGGTACAGGCTCTTTTGGGAGACAGAGTCATGCATATGTGTTAATCTGTGTTCTGCAGCTGGAACAGCAGGCAGGGCTCCTCAAAGCCTCTACAGGTCACCCAGGAATCTCAAAACGATGATGGAAAGAGAGTATAATGGGAGGGTAGCAAAGACAAGGGAGTTGGATCTGAAATTTAGGGGAGATTTGGAGACATAGTGAAGAAGATTTCTAGGTGGGAAGCACACAAGGGGAAAATAGGGGAGAATAATACATTTATAGATCACTTACTATACGCCAGGTACACTCTTAAAAGCTTTAGACTTATTAACTCATTTTACCTTCATAACAACCCTATGCAGTAGGTTCTATTTTACTGATGAAAGGACTGAAGCCCCAGAGGAGTCGTTTGAAACCTGTGTGAGTCACACCTGGTAACTGCATAAACCAGAAATCCACCCTGCACAGTGTGGAATCTAATCCAGAGAACACGTGGAGCATGGGAGAGCATGGGTGGTGAGAAGACTGTCCTGACCAGACCAGAGAGGGCCCAAAGAGGACTCACAGGCTGGAAGGGTCAGGGGATCTGACTGTGCGCAGACTCAAGTAGTAGGTTCTAGAGATCAGAGTTGTTATTCAGACATTAGGGAATTTAAAAGCATAGGAGGCTCATAAGAAAGTTGTCAGAATTGTCCTTCTGGAAATCAGGTTCTCCTGGACCAGGGTTTCAAAGGAGAGCTCCTCAGCCTTCTGGCCCATCCCCCACAGAGCCCAACAGCAGGCAAAGAGTGACTGGGGTGGGGGAAGAGGACCCCAGGCACCCAAACCTTCTCGTCTGAGGCATCCCTTCTTCTGACTGCCCTGCTTCTCTCTGCTGTCTACAAATCCTGACATCTTTGTGTCCCTTCATTCCTGTGCCTTTGCTCTGTCCTCTTGCTGCTCTGTTCACCTCTTCTCCCCTGTCTTTCTTATCTGCTTTTTTTGTTTACTGTTCTGACTGCCTTCTCTCTCTGCCAGACTGAGGGTGCATGTCTGCCTCAAGGCATGTGGCTTTCAGTTCTCAGTGAAGACAAGGAGAAAGAGGGGCAGCTGTCAGGAGACCAAGGCAATTGGGCTGTCCCATACCCCATCCTAATCAGGTTTGGAAATGGGCAAGATGAGGGGGAGGTAGGTGGCCGGTGAGGGAGGTTGCCAGGACAGCACTAGGATCTAGAATGGAAGGAGGGTCCGCCAGGGCATCTAAGGAGAGGTAGGGATTTCAGAGACCACCTTGGGACTGGGAATTGCTCTCAGGATCTTTTGTTGAGGAGAAGCAGATACCTCGCACCAACATACTGCAGTCCTCTCATGCTCCCCATTACAATCCCTAGGGAGCAGAAGGCTGGATATACTTTTGGAGCCTGTTTCCCTATCCCCACTTTCATTCTCTCTGCCTCTTCCCCTCTAAGCTCCAGTGTTTGGGATAATCCTGGAATCTCATCCCCTCACACCCTTCATGTCTTCTACAATTGCCTCTCATTGGCCAAACTCAAGTGGACATGAGAGAGCAAGAGAGTCCTTTGGGCCACCTTCCCAGGGCACATGGCAGGATGGAAAAGATGAGAATGGATCAAACAGTAAGTATACAGGATAATTCTCCCCTTCTGTCCTGACATATCCACTCCTATACTTTACATGGAAGGAAAATGCCTTTTACCAACACAAGAGACAAATGCATTCCCTTCAGCTGCCATACCATATGGGACAATGCCAGTTTGGTCATATTCCAACCAAAAACCTAAAATGTTGGCCATCACCAATGTTCTCCACACAAGATAACAGGGAAATAAAAATGGGCATAAGGGATGAATAATTGTTATAAAGTATAGCTGCTTTAGTTCATAGTTGTGTAGCTCAACTTTGCAGGGAGTTAGCTACACTCCCAGCAAAAATCGGGTCCCTTTGGCAGGGGTCATCATAAGAGATGAGGAAATATAGAAAATAGAAAATAATAGAATATAGAAATAAAAGAAGACACAAAGACAAAAGTACAGTGTTTATAAAGTATAGTTTTATAAAGCTTGGGGAGTCAGGAGGTCCTCCAGCGTTCCCATGAGCTATGAGTTCATGAGCGAAGTCCTGCATCAGTATTTATTGGTACAGTGATAGGTTGCCAGGGGTAACAGATTTACATAATAACAGGTAGTTCATTTTAGGTGAAAAGTCTCCCAAAAAGCTTCTAGAGATCCCTTAATTAGCTCTATCTATGTGAGCAAATGTTTACGAAATCTTTCTAAGACAAACTTCTAAATCCTAAGACAAAATTATCACTCTAGAAGAAAGGATAAACAAAAATATAGTGGCTATTTCTTTACCTAGTTTTTTGTTGATTGAGATAGGTAGTCAGGAGTGAAGCAGGAACTGTCCCTTAGGCTAATTGCTTTTAGTGGCAGGTGGTTGTTGGGCAGGCACTCTTTGATCAGTTCTCATTCTGTGGCCCCATACCAAGTTTTGTCATACAGAAGCGTCAGGCGCAAGACGACAGGTCTGAGACACAGCCTCACCGTGGAAAGTGCTACTGATCAGTGAGATACCCTCCTGAGGCAAGTCAGCTTTTAATATGTGAACTAACACATTCACATATTCCTTCGGGGCAAAGCCCTGCAAAATTCCTGAAATCTTGTGTGTCTCTATAGGGCAACATCTCTATAGGGCAACACAACTTAAGGCCTAAGTGATGGTTGTGGCTTCCTTCTTTCAACATTAATTCAATGTTCTTACTATCCTTGGCCAACACCTCATCTGGGGTTCTTCACTTGGTGGGATGTCTCAAGCCTACATGCCACGAGGATCTCAATGCTTGGAGTCCCTTTCTTTATTAGATTACCATACTTCCTTGACAATTTCTACTGCTCAGTGGAGTACAAGATATGTATTTCCACTTGTCCCCTTTGCAAACCAGTTTCCCCTTGGTATTAAGGGTCACCCGCTCCAGCCAGTGCTGTGACCTCTCCTCTACCTGTTGGTTTTTGCAGCCGTGGCCGGGAGGCAATCTCACTTCTAATTCATTAAAACTGTAGATATCTTTCCTAATGACAGGATTCCTCCTTTGAATACTAGGTCCTCAACACATTAAGCTCAAAGTTGAAGGGATAAAAAGCAAAAATTTCTCTAGAGGGTTATTTCATATATTAGTAAGAGGAGCCACATCTGTGCATTCTCTCTCAAAGGAAGATGGTACCATACAGTGGCTCTTGGTATAAGTCATAAACTGCATTCCAGAGGATGGCACTACTATCTCATAGGATGTTTCCTCCCAGATGGTACAAGAACTGACCCTTCAGTAGATAGCTCCATCATCCTATCAGGTTCAGGTGTTTCTGGGTTTGGGGCATAGTTCGAGGCCACTGAATTCTGTGTGAGTCAACTGTCACGCTTCCACTGAAATAAAGTATGTCTACTAGTCAGAGATGCTGCCTCATGGGATAATATAGCAATGGATACGACACTCTGTAAGACCACTAATGGTGGTGGCATGAGAAATGCTGCAGGCAGGAAAGACAAACCTGAACATGTGTCTATCCCTGGGAAACACACTGCAGCCCCTCCATGTTAGAAAGGATTTATCATAATTTATCTGTCACCAGGTAACTGGCTGGTCCCACGTCAAAAGCTCAGCATTAATCTGTGCTACTAGGGTTGGGCACAGAGCAGTGGTGATAACCAACTCTGCCTTGGCAAGGGTAGGTCCATGTGGTTGAGTCCATGCATAGTGTCTATCCTACTGCAGTGGCTACTTTGTGTGGCAAGCCCTTGAATGACTTGGGAAGGAGGTTGCCTGGAATCTACAGGTGGATGATTTGTCCACCTGATTACAGAGACACTCGCACGGTGGATACTCACTGGTATGGATTTCTACAGGCCACGATTGTCTTCACATTCTGTCTGACATGAGAGAGCTTTATCCATAAACCCTTTCTAGATCCCCCATAACTAATCTCCAGATATTTTTCTTTCCAAGTACCTAACTTGCCTTTCATTCCATTAGCAATTGCACATGAGATAATATAGAGCCACACTTCAGGATGTCTCTCATTCTATATAAAGCAGACAGCCAAAAAAACATCCAAAGTTCTACTTGCAGAAAATTTTTTCTTGCATCATAGTGAGTAAGTACCACCTTGAGTGAGAGTGGTTTCAGCACACTCTGAAGATTCATTGTAAATTCTGGGTTTCTCCTTTTGTTAAACTAATTATAGGGAACCCCCAACTCTGATGTGGGTTGAGGGAAAGGTAGCTAAGTATTAATAGGAGCAAGAACCAGGGGAGTCTGAGCCAGTGATTACGATGTCTGCCACCCAGCCCTGGGCTCACATGTATAATTTCCCTTTTACGGGGGAATTCCGTGCAGGTTCAATTTTGTGGTCTGTTTAGGATGGGCCATTTTGTTTGCCCGCTCACATGGTGACCCATACCTGGGTTTTCAGTTCCCATCAGGGCATAGTACCATTTTTTAAGAAAACTTTTCATTTTAAAATAATTTAAGACTCCTAATAATTTAAGGAAGTTGTAAGAATAGTACTTAAGCTCTGGAATACCCTTCATCCAGCTTTCCCCAATAACATCTTCCACAGGACAGCACAATACTATATCCAGTAAACTGACATTGGTACAAAAGTAACTAAACTACAGACTTTACTAGGATTTCACCATTAATGACATGCACTTATTTTTGTGTATGTGTATGGTTCTGTGAAATTTTGTCACATGTATAGGTTCATGTACTCGCCATCAGAATACAGAACTGTTTCATCATCACCCCAAAGAAACATTATATACAGTCCCCAACCCTAACCTCTGGCACTGATTGCCACTGATTTTTTTTTTCTCTGTAAATTTAGCTTTGTCATTTTGAGGATGCAGTGTATAATTTTTGAGACAGATTTTTTAAAAATCAGCCTAATGCCCTTGAGAACCATTCAAATTATTGCCCATTTTGTAGTTGTTCCTTCATATTTCTGAGTAGCATGAAGGTCCCACAGTTTGTTTATCCATTCACCTGCTGAAGCACCTTGGGGTATAATAGCCAAGTTTCCCAATCCTTGGCTATTACAAATAAAACTGATATAAATATTTATGTGTCGATTTTTTTAAAGTTACTTTTTCTAGAATAAATACCCAGGAATGTGATTGCTGAATCTTATGATATGTGTATATTTATAATAATATGGTAATCAAAACCACAGTGAGATATCACTTCATATGTGCTAGGATGGCTATAATAAAAAAGATAAACAATAACAAGTACTGGAAGGATGTGGAGAAATTGGAATCCTAATACACTGCTGGTAGAAATGTAAAATCGTGCTGTTTTGGAAACAGTCTGACACTTTCCTCAAAATACTAAACACAGAGTTTTATACGATCCATCAATTTTACCCCTAGACATTTATCTGAGAGAAGTGAAAGCATATATATTTACACAAAAGTTTGCACATGGAGGGTCATAGCAACATTATCCATAATAGCTAGAAAGTGGAATCAACTGAAATGTCCATCAACTGAATAAATAAAACATGGTATATTCATACAATGGAATATTTTTTTGCAATAGAGAGGAATGAAGCATTAATAGATTTACAACATAAAGATCCTTGAAATCAGCGAAAGAAGCCAGTCGCAAAAATTGACATATCATATGATTCCATTTATATAAAATGTCCAGAACAGGCAAATCCACAGAGACAGAAAGTAGGCTGGCAGCAGTTGCTTAGACCTGGGGATAAGATGAGAATACGGAATACTCGCTAATGGGTATGGAGCTTTTATAGTGGTGATGAAAATGTTCTGAAATTAGATTGTGGTGATGGTTACATGACTCTGTGAATATAGTAAAAACCATTGAATTGTACATGTTAAGTGGGTGAATGTTATGTTATGTGAACTATATCTCAATAAGGCTACTTAAAAATATGCCAAACTGTTTACCAGAGAAGCCGTACAGTTTTCCATTCCCACAAGCAATGTATGGGAGCCAATTGCTATGCGTATTTTCTAGCACTGGATGTTGTCAGTATTTTGTATTTTAGTCTAACGGGCTAAATATTGTAATTGTATAGTGATGTAGTGATGTCTCTTCATGGCTTTAATTCGCATTTAATTCATACCTCATGATGTGGAGCATCTTTTCATGAAGTTATTTGCCATCTGTATATCCTTTTTGTTACAGTGTCTGTTCAAAGTTTGTTTATTTCCTAACTGGATTATTTGTTTATTTACAGTTGATTTTGGAGAGTGATTTGTATATTTGCATATAAATACAAGTTCTTTGTCAGACATGTGATTTGCAAATATTTTCTCTCAGTCTGTGAGCTGTCTTTTCATCCTTTTAAGAGGGTCTTTCAGACAACAAAATTTTTAATTTTGGTGAAGTCCAGTCAGTTTATCAAGTTTTGATTTTTATGGATTATGTTTTGATGTAAATGTCTAAGAAATCTTTACCTAAATCTAGGTCATGAAGATTTTTTCTTATTTTTTAAAATAAGTTTTGTAATTTTACATTTTACAGGTAAATCTAAGATTCATTTGAGTTATGTTTTGTATAAAGTATAAGGTTTAGATTGAGGTTCTTCCTCCCTCCCTCACCCCCCGTAGGTCCAATTGTCCTAATGACATCTGTTGGAAAACTTTCCTTCCCCCACTGAATTGCTTCTAAACTTTCATAAAATACCAGTTAGCCATACTTGTGTGGGCTGATTCTTAACTCTTTACTCTATTTCTTTAATCTTTGTGTCTATCCATCTGCTAATACCACACTTAAAAATTTTTTGTAGTTATGTAATTAGTCTTAAAATTGGATAGTATAATTCTTCCATCTTTATTCTTTTCGTTCAAATTTCCTTTAGTTATTCCATTTCCTTTGCCTTTCCATATGAATGTTACAATCACCTGGGCTATATCAACAAAAAGTCCATTTTTTTTATAAGAATTGAATTAAACTTCAAAATTGGTATTTGTATGGTATCTTTTTTCCAATCTTTACTTTTAACCTCCTATATCATTTTATTTACAGTGAGCTTCTTGTGGACAACAGATAGTTGAGTAATTTCTGTTAATCCACTCTGACAATCTCTGTTCTTTAATTTATGTGCTTAGATTATTTACATTTAATATAATTACTAATGTATTTCAATTTAGGCCTACCATTTTATCATTTTTTTCCATTTGTTGCCTATATTTTTAATTCCTCTGTTACCCCTTTTTGGATTTCTTTTAGATTTTAAAAAACATTTAAAAATTTTATTATATTTTAATTATTTATTGTGCTTTTTATTATGTAGCTATATATAATCTGTTTATTGGTTGTTCTAGGGATTACAATCACATATTTAACTTTTAATCATGTTCTTAGAATTAATATTTTACTACTTTTAGTGTAGGAAACTGATCACCATATAAGCCCTTTATCCTACCCCTTTTAGGTTGTGGCTATTTTATATGTTATACACATTGGCAACCCTATCAAATAATTTATAATTTTTGCTTTCAACCAGCAAACATATTTTAAAGAACTCAAGAGAAAGAAAAATTGTTTATTACATTTATCCAGTTATGTACCATTTGTTTTGCTCTTCTTTCATTCTTGGTGTTCCAAGAACTTCAAGTGGTTGAGCTTGGCTTCAAAGTTGGGTGCGTACAGTGTGGTAACAAGAGAGTAGTGCCAGATCATGAAGGGCCTGTACCCCATGGTAAAAAGTTAGAATTTTACTCTAAAGCCTCTGACATGCCAGAGAAATCTTTGAAAATGAAGAGTAACATGAAAATATTTTCATTTTAGAAAGATCATGCCAAAGTAGGGGGAAGAAAATATTGTGAGGTAGGATTGGGGAGGGGAGGGAGGACCAATACTAAAACAGATAAACAAGTTAGGAGGCCACTGTAGTCATTTGACAAAAAGTCAAGAGCCCTGAGTGTGGGCAATAGGGGAGAAATGGATACTGGAGATTTTAATAAGGTAGAAATCATAGAATCTATCTATCCATCTGTTCAAAATAGTCAAGCACCACACAAAGCTGTCTCAGTCAATGATGGACCACATGTAAAACGGTAGTCCCATAAGATTATGATACCATATTTTTACTGTACTCTATGTTTAGGTAAACAAATACTTATCATTATGTTACAGTTGCCTACCATGTTCAGTACAGTAGCACACTGTACAGGTTTGTAGCCTAGGAGTACTGTATAGCTTAGATGCGTAGTGAGCTATACAATCTAGGTTTGTGTAAGTACACTCTACGATGTTTGCACAATGACAAAATTGCCTAAGGACACATTCTCGGTGATGTGTATCCCTGTCATTAAGCAATGCATGACCACGTATATGCGTGTATATATGTGTATTAATATATACAAATAATATCTATATTATTTGGTTTGGGAAGGTAAGAGAAAAAGAGGAGACTTGGATACTTGACTTTTATTTTTCTGACTTGGATAACTGGGTGGATGATAATGTTACTCATTGAGATAGAAAATAATAGAGTATGATAAGATTTTTAACAGTGAGGAGATATAAATTGAGCTTGTATATATCAAGTTTCAGGTGCCTATGGATATCCTTGGGGTGGTGTCTACTGAACAGTCCATGGTATTGTCATGGAACTCAGAAGAGAGGTCTCACGTGAAGACACAGTTTTGTGAATCAGCAGCACGTTGGTGGCAATTAAAACCATAGGTACAGTTAGAGTCTGTTAGGAAGAGTGAATCAAGTTGAAATTCTGGGATGCACCAACACTTAAAGGATGAACAAAGGAAGAGAAATGCCTAAATGTACAACGAAAGGAAAGAAAGAGTAGAGACACTGAAGCTGAGGGAGTAAGGATTTATGAGAAAGAAACAATGCCGAGAGGTCAAATATGACAAAAATTGGAATTTTTGTGTAAACTGATGTTCAATCAGTTTAGAAAAATGGACATCACCAAAGACCTCGGGGAATATACATGTAAAACTTGCTTGGTGAGGGTGGCACAGAGGAAGAGGTTCTAAGCAAGTTGAGAGAAAGTCACAACTGAATTGAGTCTTGAAAAGCCAGAGTGGAAAACACTAAAGCAGAATAAATTCCAGGCACATGAAAAATTGAATGTCAATAATTAAATCTATGGGAGGCAAGAGTCATCATTCCTGTTCACTTCATATGACTGACTTGAGGAGGAAATGAGTTTCTATATATGAGAACAGTACACAGAACACTAGATAATAGCACTACCTCATATTATCTTCTTCTGTCCAACAGCAGCAGGCCTCAGATCCAGCTTCCATTTGCAAGTGGCCTTCTGGAAATGTGGCCCCAAATCCTGCCCTGCTCTGATATCAGGCCGTTGAACCAGCTCCCACAACCACTCTGGACAGACGAGGGGCAGGGGTGTGTTTCCAGCATTCCCATGCTCTGTGTCAGGTCCAGGGAGTTTACACAGATGCTTCTAGGCTTAGCCCTTAACTCCTCACATCATGTAAGGAGAAATGTCCAGGTCCACTGGGAACAATAAACCTTGCTATTGTCTGCAGCCACTAATCGAACGTAGCTTGAGTCAGAGGCCCTGTGAGCTGGTGTTTCGCACCTTAAACTCTGCACATTGCTAATATTCAAGGGACAGTAGAAGAGCACTGGGCCAGGAATCAGACTCCTGGGTTGAGGTCCCAGCTCTGCCATTTACTAGTGAGTGACCAGAGGGTAAATGTGTGTTCTGTTATTGAGTATTCCATGAATGCCAATTAGTTTGTTATTCAGTACTTCTGTGTCTTTACAGGATCTTTCTCTCCTTGTTTTACTGATCCCTAAGAGAGGAGTGTTGGAATCTCTTACAATGATTGTGGAAATTTTCTATTTCTCCTTTTAATTGTATCAATTTTTTGCTTTATGGATTCCAAAGCTCTCTTGTCAGGTGCATGAAAATTTAGGACTCCTATGTGTTCTTGATAAACTGACCTCTTCATCATGACACAATGTCCTTTCTCATTTCTGCTAATGGCCCTTGTCCTGAAGTCAGCTATATCCAATATTAATAAAGAAACCCAGTTTGCTTTTGATTAGTGTTTACATGAGTTTCATTCTTTTACTTTTAGCCAATTATGTTTTAAGTGGGTTTATTTTAGATACCTTGCTTTTTAAAACAAATCCAATCTAACAATTACTGCCTTTAATTGGAGTGTTTTCTTCATTCTCCTATACTGCTATAATTGATATAATTTGGTTTAAATTCACCATTTTGCCAACTATTTTCTTTTTTTTTTTTTTTTGAGACAGAGTCTCACTTTATTGCCCAGGCTAGAGTGAGTGCCATGGCGTCAGCCTAGCTCACAGCAACCTCAAACTCCCGGGCTCAAGCAATCCTGTTGCCTCAGCCTCCCAAGTAGCTGGGACTACAGGCATGTGCCACCATGTCCGGCTAATTTTTTCTATATATATTAGTTGGCCAATTGATTTCTTTCTATTTATAGTAGAGATGGGGTCTCGCTCTTGCTCAGGCTGGTCTCGAACTCCTGAGCTCAAAGGATCCGCCCACCTCGGCCTCCCAGAGAGCTAGGATTACAGGCTTGAGCCACCGTGCCCGGCCTAACTATTTTCTATTTGTCTCAACATTCTCTTCCCTTTATTGCCTCTTTTTCTGCCTCCTATTACACTTGACCTTAGCCAAAAGGCTGAGAAGCAAGTCTGCATACTTTTCTATTGAGTATATTAATGACTGCATTTTATCTCCAATATTAGTTGCACCTTTTTTCTTTTAGTGTTGTGCTAAGGTTTACAATGTACACCTTTAGTTCATCACAGTCTCCCTCAAATAATGACATTCCACTTCATGTATAAAGTCAGATTCTTACACCATATACTGTTATTTTTTCCTTCCTATCCTCTGTCATGCATTGGGTCATAGATACATTGTTACAATTTTTGCTTCAGTCAGTCACTTAGTTTCATCTGAGAGATTAAAAATAGGAAGTATTTTATATTTCCAAGGATCTTCATTTCTTGTGCAGATCCAACCTTCCATCTTGTGTCATACATATGCCTTCTGAAGAACTTCCTATGACATTTCTCACAGTACAGTTCTGCTGACAGAAGAGCTCAGCTGTTTTTTTTTTTTCTGAAAAAGTTCTGTTACCTTCATTTTTTAAAGATATTTTTGTTGTGTATAGGATTCTGGACTACCAAGGTTTGGGGTTTTGTTTTTGTTTTTCTCTTCTACATCACTTTAAAGATGAAGCTCTATTGTCTTCTGGCTTGCATATTTTTGATGAGCTGTCTGCTGTCATTCTTCACTGCTCTGTAATGTTTCTTTTTTCTTTGGCTACCATCAAGATACCTTTTCCTTGAAGTTTTCACCATTTTGATCATAATGCACCTCAGTGTGTTTTTCATCTGTTTATTCTGCCTAGGGTTCTCTGAGCTTCTCGGATCTGTGGTTTTATTGTTTTATTAATTTTGGAGCATTCCTGGTTTTCACGTCTTCAAATATTTTTTTCAAACCTGTTTTTCTCACTTTTCCTTCTCTCACTTAAATTACACACGTTAGACCATTGGTATTGTCCCACATATCTTGAATGTTTTCTTTGTTTAGTACACCCTTTTCTCCTCCTAGTGTTTTAGTGGATGATTTTTGTAGACCTATATTGGAGCGCATTGATTTTTTTCCTTAGCTATAGTCTTCTGCTGATAAGCCAATAAAATAAAGTATTCACTTCTGATATCATGCATTCTCATTTGATCTCTTTAAATTGATTAATTATTGTTTTTAGAGCAGTGTTAAGTTTTCAGAAAAACTACACTGAAAGTACAGAGTTCTAATATATCTCTTTTCCCTCTTCTCACACATAGTTTCCCCTATTATTAACATCTTCCACTAGTATGGTAAGTTTCCCATAATTGATGTAGCAATATTGATTCATTATTGTTACCTAAGGTTCACAGTTGAAGTGAATATGTGTATGTGTTGAGAGAGAAGTTCTGACTTAGTGGCTCCCTCCTCCTGCTATAAACTTTGATGTCTGATTTCAAGGGTGAAAAGGTATTTACAACTGTTAATGGTGTGATCACACCCTGATGCTCACCAGATATTTCCTACTTTAATTCACTTAAAATCAAGTTGTGAGCATTTACATTATCAAATATTCTTATAAAATACATTTTCAATGGCTACATAGTATACCGTTATGTGGCCATATCATAATATATTTAAAGGTCTCACTATTATACAAGTGTTTTCAATTATTTCCAATTTTTCCTTATCATAAGTAACACAATAAAAACCATCATTTTACTTTTGCCAAGCTTCTGATATCCTATTTCCAAAATTGTCCTAAAAGTGGAATTATTGGATTGAAGGGAATGAAAATATTTAATGTTCTTGATACATAAAGCAAAATCATTTTGCGAAAAATCAATTTAGTTTCCCACTAATAATCTATAAAAGTCTATTTTTCAGTGTATTCTTGGTTACCTCTGACACTTCTGTTTAAAAACTCTTTGGCAATTTCTAAGGTAAAAAAGAGAAATTGAAATTTTAATTTACATTTCTTGATGCCTACTGTGGCAGGATTTTCCTATATACTTATTAATTATTTGGATTTCTTTTTTGGTGAACTGTTCATATCTGTTGCCAATTTTCTGAAGTCTTTTTATTTTTCTTACCAATTCAAAAGAGCTTTTTCTATGTTAATGATGTTAACGATATGTCTATAAGTATGTTGCAATTATGTGCCCTGTTTTGTCACCCACCTTTTAGTTTTGCTTTATTATTTATGCAACACTGTGGCTCCTGGGTGTGTGCGTAGGGTAGTACTTTCCAGAACTTTGGGAACTCAAACCCTTGGCATGGACCCTGGCTTCTCATGGAGTTTGTAGAGATTCTATCAGGAATAATCAGAGTTTGGTGGGGGAGGGCCCTTCTATTAATAAGCAAGAGAAAATAGAGCTAAATCTTTCCATTGAGTTTTTACCTCTCTCCAGATTGTTTAAGTTCTGCATCTGGGGTTAACATTATGCCCATTCTTCCCCTTCTGATTTTCCTCATTTTTATCATCCTTAGGTGGACAAGGTCCCTTTTCCTTGAAATTACCCAAAATAAGCTATAGTGTTACAAGATGGACTTTATTAAAAACAAGGGAAAAAGGAAAATCAAGAAGCATAAAATATTTTTAAAAGCACAGAAACAAAACATTGTTACAAAACAGCCTTCCCCCCAAGATACTTTCAATCAACCTCAGGTGCTCTGACTGGCACAGTTTGTAGGCGGGTAAATACAGGTTCTTTTCCTCCTTCTCAAGTTTTTTTCTCACCCTAAGGTTCTCTGCTTTTCAGTTTTTGAGTTTCTACTTCTTCCAATTTCTCCTTTACTCTCTAGAGCTCCAGTCACTTCCATAGCCCAGGAAGATCATGTGTGATGACTGATTAGTGGTTCATCCCTGAGTAATAAATCTAAAAAATTAAAACTAACATTTGTTGAAAGGTTACTGTATGCCAGACTCTGTACTAAGCATATATTTATGCACTGTCTCATTTAATCATTATGACTTCCCTGTAAGAAAGAATTACAAACCTATAGTAGTTAAATGACTTGCAAAAATTCACATATTTACTAAGTGGGAAAATTGAGCCTCTCATCCGGGTCTGTCTGGCACTAAAGTCCAGGCTCTGAACTCTACCTTCACAATTATCTCTGTCTCAAACAGCATCACCATAGATACTACAGATGTCTGAGCACCCTTTTCCTCTCTCACCTGGGCAAGGGTGAAGAGTTACTATATCTTTATAGAGTCCAGCTCTTCTAGGTCCAGGGAAGAGTCCTCAGAGTGTTGTTGATTGCAAGTCTTGCTCTGTTCAGCTCCCCAGGTCTTTAACTTTAAAATCTTACTCTGGGGCCTTGCTCCATCCCATCAATTTGAAAAAGGCCTTTTTCACATCCTTGTTCCTCAGACTGTAGATGACGGGGTTGAGGAAGGCTGTGGCAACATTATAGAAAAGGGAGATTCTCTTGCCACTGTTTGATAAGGAGCCAGAGCCAGGGCCCATGTACATGATGATGCATGGAATGGCAAACATGGTGACCACCGTGATGTGGGAGGCACAGGTGGAAAAGGCCTTGATCCGCCCCTGGACTGAGTGGATCTTCATGATGGTGGCAAAGATGTTGGCATAGACAAGGACAACCAGGGAGAGTGGGACCACGATGACATTGAAGCCTATGATGAAGTCCACCAAGTCATTGAGGGATGTGTCTGCACAGGCCAGCTTCAGAACTGCAGGGACCTCGCAGAAATAGTGGTCAATTTCATTGGGACCGCAATAGGGCAGGCGCATGGCAAAGAAAGTATCACACAGGCTTCCCAGCACACCGTAGGCTGCACAGATACCCACCATGAGGAGACACACCCAGCGGCTCATGATGACCTTGTACCTGAGAGGGTGGCAGATGGCCACGTACCTGTCCACAGACATGATGGAGAAAAGCCAGGACTCGGTGATCCCAAAGAGGAGGTAGATGTACATCTGGGCCACACATCTAGCAAAAGAGATGGCCCTCTTCTTGCAGAGAATATGCGCGAGCATCTGGGGCACGGTGGTGGTGGTGAAGCATATGTCCAGCATGGAGAGGACGCTGATGAAGAAGTACATGGGCGTGTGCAGACGCGAGTCCTGGTGGATGAGGGTGATCAGGAGGCTGTTGCTCACGAGGATCAGCAGGTAAAAGACCAGAAAGAAGGTGAAGAGCAGAGGATTGGTCCTGGGGCTGGGGGCGAAGCCCAGCAGGATGAACTCTGTCACGGTGGACTGGTTGAGTTCCTGCATTGTGATCTGCCTGTTTAAAGATGTTTTAGGATATGTAATTCACTGAGTGTCTGTGCCAAGGTGTGCAAGGAATTTTCACACTCACTGTTCCATTTACATTTCCTAACAGTATCAGGAAGCTTTGGATTGGCAGGTGGAGGCACCAAAAGACAAGTCCCAGTTGCAGTTTGAGTGATGCTGGGATTTGGCTCAGGATTTGGTTGAGGGTCATGCTGGTGAAAATGGGGAGAGCAGGTCAGGGCAGCACCGAGGCTGTGCTCCAGTCTGGCCCGCAGGTCTCTCTTTCCTTTTCCTGACACGGCCTTATTTTCTCTCTACTATTTGCCCCATATTCTTCTTTCTCTTGGGACTTAGAGGTTGCTAAACCTTGCGTGAATTAAGATTAGGATCAGGATTGGGACTATTACATTCATTATTCAGGTGAAGTTTTCTATCACTGTTAGGACTAGGGGTAAAGATAATATTGGGCATTAAAGTCAGTGCTATGTAGAATAAAGCTTAGAGTTAATGTTCAAGATTTATATTTTTCATTTCAAGATTGTTCATGTATGAATGAATGCCATTTATTCAACAATTTTTATCAAAATGATCTCTATAACATTGTCTCCTCAATTGTGAAGATTATATTTCTGAAATTTTGGGGCAGGATATTTTGTTGTCAAAGAAAGATCTTGAATAAGCTGAGTATAGTCCTATAAACAATTTTTAGAATTACTAAAATAAAAAGAATCCCAGTGTACCATACAAAGAAAAGTCTTAAATTAATAATGCATGAATTGTATGATTAATTTTCATTGTCATACCTTCTTAATTAGAAACACGCAAAGGCTCTCTCCTTCACACTGTTGATATGGTGCCAATAAGTTGGTTTTGCCCTGTTGGAGACAATGAACATACTGAGATTTTAAAATTTTCCTCATAGCTGTATGTACCTTTCACTATTCATTGTTTTTCTGGTTTTATGACCCAGAGAAATTTACGTTCTGCTTCTAACATATTGAGAATTTCAGAGATTGTGGGAAACTATGCAGAAGTAAATTCACAAACTATAGGTTTTGTGAAAAAACAATTTGTTGGGAAAGGTTTACAATGCACAGCTAACCACGTGTGCTCTGCTGGGGGGTAGTATCTTAGCTACCTTCTTAACCATTTCTGATGCGTACTCACTTGGGTACCCTGGCTGCATAGATATCTCTCAACTTTCTATTTTGTGCACTATTACAGAAACATTTAATATTACATCTTCAGAAACTTCTTTGACCCTAACAAATATCTGTCACAAAGAGCCAATATCATGCTTACTGCTAAAACTATAGGGCAGAAGTCACTTGATGGGACCAAATAGAATCCACAGACATATTTTGCTTGGATTGTATAGTTTTTAAAACTTGAATTAACTCCTAATATTTTAAGAAATTGAGCTTATACATAAAATAACTCCCGCTTCTTGATCACAAACTAGATTTGGCCATAATGGGCCCATGTTCCTATTACTGGCAACAGCCAAGAGGTGAATGTGTGATTCCCTTACGGATGGAATGTGAACTCTTCAGTTCAAAATATTCTTTGTTATTCCCTATTATTTTTCCTAGACTAGTTTTATGCATTTACATTGCCTGCTTGGCCCCTGGGGCATTTAAATTTATGATCTCTACTCTAGTGGTGTACTATTTACAATATTACATGCTATTATAACCACTGTTATATAATATTATTCAGAAAATTTTAGCCAAATAAAGACAAAAAAATATTTAAAATAAAATTATAAAAACCAGACAATTATCAAGATTTGCAAATGCCATAATGGCTTTATCTAGAAATCTAAGAGAATCAACTAATAAGGTTTTAGAGCTAATAAAAGAGTTTGGTAAGGTGGCTTAATATAAAAGATTCTAAGAACAATATGCAAAGTAAGATCCCATGTGTATAGAACTCTGTATGCACACAAACTTTTGTAATATGTTTTATATCATACTTTGAATGCATAGCAAATGGGTGGAAGTATACATGCAGTACTGTTAGTACTTACTACTGTTGAGGGATTTGCAATGAAGGTGGGTGGGTAGATAAGAACAAATGAGCTTCCTTTTTTTTTTTTTTTACATTTCTTCCCTGTTTACATGTTTCTACCATGGAGATGTATTTTTTCATATAATTAAAAAACTAATAAATATGAAGATGAAACTGTATACACCAACCAAAAAGTTAGAAGTATGTTGGAAAGGGACTTACAAAAGCAGCAAATACCCCAAAATACAAAAATAACTAGGAATAAATCTAACAAGAACTATTCAGACCTATGTGAGAAAAATGAAAACAAAACAAATAGGAATTCCATAGAACTTCACCAACAAAGATAAAGGAAGCTTTGATCAAGTTCAGAGATATACCATGTTTCTGAGTAGAAAGACTAAAAATTGAAAAAAAAAGCATTTATCTCCAAACTTAATTATATATTTAATGCAAATCCAATTAAATCAATGGGATGTTTTTGTGGGACCTTGATAATGTGGTTCAAAGGCTTATGAAAGAATAATGAGGTGAGTTTAGCCAAGGAAATATTTAAGAAAAAAAGAATAAAGAAGTAGAATAGTATTGCCAGATTTAGCAAATAACAATAAATGTGAATTCAAATTTAACTGGCATCTGTGTCTTATCTGGTAAGCCTAAGTGGAAGACGGCCTTCTAAAGGTTTAAACATATTAATATTATAACCCTAAAAAATACAAATATGGTGTGAGCTCAGAGCTAGACAGACTGATGGGACAGAATAGAAGACCCAGAAATAGACCTGCCCATACGATGAAGGACAAGGAAGAGTTAGTTATTCAACAAATGTTGCTCAATTAATGAATGATTTGAGTTATTTCGTGCTGTGTATCAAGATAAATTCTAAATATTTTTAAAGTTTATATACAAAAAATTACATCTAAATATTTTTAAAGTTTATATACAAAAACTATCAACTTATCTAGGAGAAAATATAGGTGAATGTTTATTTTATGGTGGGACACAGACCTCTTAAGCATAAGCTACATGTTTCCAGGTCCTTCTGCCTCATGGTGAAAACCCTTGTCCCATTCATATGCAAATGAGGCAACATAGGTTGTCATCTGATCTGCTGTAAGAATCTAATACTTTCCCCAATATTTTTGAGGGTTCTTTGTGGTTACTTTGCTGTAAATATTCTTACTGTCATTAAAGTCCTGATCCACATTTGCTGCCTTCCTTTGTGTGGCTACTGACCTGTTCGATAGTGTCTTCCTATTCTCTTTCTCCTCTGTGGCCCCAAACCTCACTGACACCAGGCTATCACTTCTGTAACTTTTCCTGAGGTGTGGGTAAAGTGGATATGATTTATGAAGCAGCACAGAACAGAACACAATATAAACTTGAATATTTAATATTGTAAAGTCTCTAAGCTATCTCTGTAGCAGAGTGGGATTTGGGGTTTTTTTCTGGCATTTTCCTCTTTTATCCCCAGTCAGCTCTCAGGTTACTAGGGTCTGATCTCCTTCATGGGATTCCTCCCATTTTCTCTGGTCTTCCTTACTCTCTGCCACCTGGGCAGCCAGCTACAAACCCCCATTCCTTTATCTCAGTGTTCTCAGATTTCACCTTGCATGGGAATCACCTGGACAGCTTGTTAAAATATCTACTGCAAAGTTTGATAAAATACCTACTGCAGAGTATCTGATTGGGTAAGTCTGGAGTGGAGCCCAAAAATCTGCATTTCTAACAAGTTCCCAAGTGATGTTGATGCCCTGGTCTGGGATCACATTTTGAGAACCACTGATCTACTGTGGTTAACTGTGCACAGAAAGTTAGCTCTCTTCCTCTCAGTTTCCCTGTGTCCGTATTATGCCCAAGTTGCCCTCTTTAACCCTGCCTAAAAGTCAATATTTTCTTCATTCTTCATAAGCACAAAAACAAAGTAAGATACAGTAAATGAAAAGAAGAACATTTTCTCTAAGTAAAGAAAAAATTAATGTTTTTGGCATCTGTGGAAGACAAATGATTAATGTCATTAGACTATAAACACTCTAAAATGCTGGCCAGGCGCGGTGGCTCAAGCCTGTAATCCTAGCTCTCTGGGAGGCCGAGGTGGGCGGATCGTTTGAGCTCAGGAGTTCGAGACCAGCCTGAGCAAGAGTGAGACCCCATCTCTACTATAAATAGAAAGAAATTAATTGGCCAACTAATATATAGAAAAAATTAGCCGGGCATGGTGGCGCATGCCTGTAGTCCCAGCTACTTGGGAGGCTGAGGCAGCAGGATTGCTTGAGCCCAGGAGTTTGAGGTTGCTGTGAGCTAGGCTGACGCCACGGCACTCACTCTAGCCTGGGCAACAAAGTGAGACTCTGTCTCAAAAAAAATAAAATAAAATGCTAAGAAAAACTCATAACTGAGAATGAGATATGAATAATTGGATTTACCAAAGGAGATTCAAATGGCCAATGAACACACAAAAAGTTTCAGATTATTAATAATGAAAAATTCAAGCAAAAACATCAATGAAATAATAGCTTTTAACAAATAAAATTGGCAAAATTCTTTTAAAATACTAATGCCAGGGGTTTACAGTAAAACAGGAATTCTCATATATTACTGTGGGAAATAAATTGCTATAATCTTTCTGAAGGAAAAGTTGGCACTGTTAAGAACTTTGGATAGGGGAAAGCAATCTGAGATGTGAGGAGAGATTTCATCAAGGATATTCATTGGAGTAGTATTTATAAGAGGGAAAATGGGAAAGAATCTATATGTCCTCCTACAATAGAGGATTGGCTAAATAAATTATGGTATTCTGACAGGATTGAATACCTATAGCATCTATAGTCATATTTTGGAGACTATCTGATGCTGTAGGGAAATGCTTCAATAGATTGTTAAGTTAAAAAAGTTAGAAAATAAAAACCAGATATATAGCTCAATCCTAATAGAATAAAGATTTATATTCCTAGACAAAAAATTAGAAAGGAATATGCCAAATTTTTGACAATAGTCATTTCTGATTTATAGAAATGCGTAGAACAATTTATATATTGTTCATTAAATTTCTCTGAACTTCCTGAATTTTTCACAATAAACATGAGCTACTTCTATAATAAGGAGCACAGTTCCAGTTACCCAGGAACTTAGTTTGTGCACAGTAATTAGGTAAAGGGTGGGTGGGAGAGGAGGCTCAGAGCCGGAGCACACAGTGGACCCGGGATGGGGAGCTTCTCTGCGTCCTGTCCGCCCCACCCAGCTGCCCTCGTGCGGTTCCGTGTGCGAGCATTTACTGATTCCTGTGGCGGAGTTTTGGCGAGGAGATTATCTGGGAGGAAACAGACCGAGGCTGAAAGCCGACGCTGACTGTGTGCACGTAGACAAGTTGGGTGGGGCGGCAGGCTGGTGACCCAAGTTGGCACACCTCAACCCAGGAGGACCAGAGCAGCTCACGGAGGGGAAGACGGTGATGGTAAAGAGAAGAGAGAGAGAAACTTGGATTCTGGATTCCCGAGGCTGCTAGAGCTCTAGGGCTAGAAAACTGAGGAAACGCTGGGCCCGCGCTCAGGCCGCTGTGGCACCAGGCAGTGAGTTGAGGTAGAGGGACCCTGGACTTAGTGTCAACTCAGCATGGGCTCTGGGAGCGGCTTGGCCATTTTTTGCTGTGTAACCCAGGCACATCACTTCACCTCTCTGAGCCTCGGCAGCCTCACCTGCAATGTGGGGACTCCACAGCGTGGTGGGGGTTGGATGATACAGAGTCCTGGGTTCATGTCTGTGAGTGAAGTGGGCGGTGAAGAAATGGCAGAGACACGTGAGGAACTCCTGGTGCGTCTGCTGAGCCAGCCCAGGAGGTGGAACATGACACGCACAGGTGCTTCTCTGTCTCCTAAACTGCGGGGAGCAAGCAGACAGCACTGGGACGGGTGGAGAGAAAGGCAGAGAAAGGCCCAGGCTGCTCTGGAAGGTTCGTGCAGTCTCCTTCATAAGAAGCCCCAGCCCGGCAGCAGGTCTGAGAGCAGGTGGGCACAGGACCCGAAAGAGACTGCCCTCTAGCCCCAGCTTGCATCCCGCCCTCCCCCTGCCCCTGCTGCCATCCAGCTAGGGCGGGAAGGTCCTGATCATTCTAGATGATCAAAGAGACCAGCATTCTGCATGTGCATGTAAGGTCTTTACATCTGAGCCCAACCAGCGTTCCTGGCTGTTGCACCCAATAAGTCCCGTGCCAGCTGGGCTCTCCCTCCCGCTGGATCACTAGCTTGCTGTGTAACTGACTTGCTGGATCACTAGCTTGCTGTGTAACTGACTTGCTGGATCACTAGCTTGCTGTGTAACTTAACTTGCTGGATCACTAGCTTGCTGTGTAACTAACTTGCTGGATCACTAGCTTGCTGTTAGGCAAGTCACCCAACGTCCTAGGCTGTCCCCTCCTCTGTAAAGCAGGGTGGTGGATTATCTGTAACGGCTCCTCTAGGGCAGGTATTCCACATTTCCATTAATGGCCAGATGTGGAGCTGCAGAGATAGACAGAGGGCCCGGCACCCCACAATCCCATCCTCCCCGGGTGCTTCAGCTGCACTCTGGGGACATGCCCCTGGGGAAGCCACTGGAGGCTGAGACAGGTGGGGGTGTGCACTGCGGAGGGGACCCTGTCCTGGAGACTGGCTGCTCGCTGAGAACAGAACCCGAAGGCGTGGGGGACGACGGGTACCGGGTGGGGCCCGCAGTCTTACAATTTCAGAGTTATACATTTTCAACCTTTTTAAAGCCCTCGAATTTCATTTGGTAAAGGCGCACTTCGGCAGGAGCTTGGAACCTGCACCCCTCACCATCACCCAGACACACGTGGTTCCCTGCAACTCCTCTTACGAGAGAAAAACTCGATTTGATAACCATTAGTGTGATCCCCTCATTTTACCAGAGGCCAGAGAGGGCGAGCAGCTGGCTTAAGGCCACACAGCCTGACAGTGTCTGAGTGGGGTGAGCACCCAAGGGGGTTGAGCTCCAGGCCAGGCTCTTGCAGTGCCAACTGCTGCTCCCAGATGAGCCAGGAGCCGGGGCATGGGACCCGGGGACAGAGGAGTCTGATGCTACAGACCACAGCGGCTCCTGAGATAGGGGCCTTGAGCAAGGGCCGAGGTGATGAGCGGCTGCCCAGTTCTTACCTCCAGCTTATGCCTGCAGGCTGAGGGCAGAGGAAGCAGAGAAGATGTGGTGGACAGAGCCCTAACCCCAGGACTCCTTGCCCTTTGATGAGTTTGTGTCTTTGTCCAGAGTGGAGCCTGGGGACTGGTCTCTACTTTCACTTTCCTTGGTGGGCTTGCTGTGTGTCTCAGGGCCAGTTGCTTGGCCTCCCTGAGCCTCAGGTTCTGACCCTGTCACAGCCAGGTTTGATGATGACCTGTTGTCAATGAGAAGACAGAGGTGGACGTGTGATCACAAGGTCCTGGTAGAGGCTGAGCCTCTGGCCCCCAGGTTGACTGGGGCTGGGGTTGGCAGCTTTGGTGCCTTGTCAGGATGTAATGAAAATCAACCGGCCATGACACTGAGCAGGTGATGGTTCCTTATCTGTTAAAGAGAAGGTTCACTGCAACAACGTGTGGTTCTGTCAGATTTGGAAGACATGTTTTCTCTCCCTTCCCCTTTCTCCAGCACACACACACACACACACACACACACACACACACACACACCCTCCCCACCCTCAGCACCGTCCTGCAGGGCCGAGAATGGCCCAGAGAAACAAGTGCAGCTGAAAAGCGATGACGAAGGCAGACAGTGCTGGAGACAGGTGGCGAGGCCTCAGGAGGAGACACACACTCAAAGAGACACGGGACAGACAGAGGCGCAGAGAAGCAGAGCCTGAGGGCAGAGACGGAGCGAGAGAAGGTGCCAGGACACAGCCGACAGCTACCGGGAGAGAAGGGGCAGCTCAGGAGGGCAGGCAGGTGGGGGAATATTTATTCTTCCCTTCCCGTTAGCAGAGGGAAAGGCTAAAGGACAGAGGCGTGAGACACTGATACCACATGGGCGACTGCCAGAGGGACCCAGCACAGCGAGGAAACAAGGGGAGGCGGCAGGGAGAAGGGCCAGGGCAGCGTGCCCAGACAGATGCTGAGAAGCAGGTGTGAGGCCTGCGAGAGGGACACGGGGCGGGGGCTGTGCACAGGGCTGGTGACCAGCAAGGAGCAGGCGGAGCCCAGCCGGGGTCAGAGAGCCGAGTGGTCCAACAGGGAAGTGGGAGAGGCAGGTCAGTCCTGTCCCCAGAGCCGGCTGGGAGAGCCCAGGAGCAGGCGTGGGAGACTGGGCCAGGCAGTGGGGAGAATCTGGGGAGAGCTGGGCAGTGCTAGCAGGGGAAGGCCCTGGGAATTAGACAGGGTGAGGGGTGACAAGGACAGCTAGAGAGGGCTGCACTGAGGGCAAACCCAGAGGCATAGAGACAGAGAACAAGAGGAAGAAAGGCAAACAGAGTGAGCCGAAGGCCCCATGAGAGAACATCAGAGCTGGACAGAAGGACAAGGGGGAGATGGGACAGAAACTTTGGAGACAGAGACAGCAACAGAGACAGAGGCAGAAAGGACAGTTGGAGGAGGATGGAAAGCCAGACAGAGAGAGTCTCTCAGGTCCAGAGAAAGAGGAAGCAACAGGTGGACAGAGAGAAAGGAAGAAAAGCTGACACTGGGAGCCTGGTGCCCACTCTCATAGACATGGGAAGCGACAGGCAGAGAGACCGGCAGGGCCAGCGGGAACCACAGACCAGGCAGGGATCCTACCCGCAGCTCAGCCAGCAAGGCTGGGGACAGGGCACAGCAGTCTCGCTTCTCCCCAGGATGTCTGGGGACACTGCTGTCCTGAGCTTATAACCTGCAGGGCAGGGGTGTGGACCGAGCCCTCTCAGCCTCAGGGGGCCACTCCTGAGGGGCACGTGGCCCCAGGGCCTGGCCAGGACAGTTCCTGCAGACATCAGCCTAGGAGGAAGCCCTGGGCTCCCGCTGGGGGCCCCACTCCCCAGGGCCCCAGGCCAGGCCGCCTCCTGGAGCCAGGTGGGGCTGGGAGCTGGAGGCTCAGCTGGGGCGGGTGTGGATCTGTGCTGGGCCTGGATGGCCCCAGGGCAGGTCTCTCCTCAGCTGCTCCTCTTTCCCCAGGAAAGGAAAACAATGAGGCACCCTGAGAGGTCTAGGGTGAGAAACACCAAGAAATTGTGCTTTCTGTCTGCCAGCGGCGTCCCCAGGGCTGTTTCACCGGTGAGGCTCTGCAGGGAGAGTGTCTGGAGTCCTTGTGCTTCACCGTCTACACATGTGTGGAGACCTGAGAGAAACGAGCACGGGCTCCTACATGGCGATCTTCTGCTTGCCACGAACATATCATTAAAAAATAGGGATGCCCAAAATACAAATTACTGTTTAAATGACCATTAACTATAATATTTTATCTCTTGGTCAACTATAACTCATTAAACTCTTACACAGTTATACAGTAAGTGATATATTAATTATATTCAGTGTGGAACAAGGAACATTGTAATATGTATCTTATAAAGTCTGGTGCCCATCAAGGTCTTAAAATACCCAGCAGCCTCTCCAGTCTCGGCCCTTTTAGGGTGTGTTCTACTTCCACCACCTGGTGAGGGCCCCCCACGTGGAGAACAGAGCAGGAGAGAGGGGCCAGGGCTGCAGCGTGGAGGGTGCAGAGTGAGGCCTCAGAGAAGAACCTAGGGGAAGAGGGAGCCCAGTGTCGCCTGGAGGGCAAAGGAGTCTTTGGGCTCCATCCTTTCTGAGCCTGAGGAGTCCACTGGCTCCCAGATGGCCAAGGGACACCCAAGGGAGACTGGAGGTTTATTTGGAGCTTGACCCACGTGTCACCCGAGGAGGGTGGGCTGGGCTTGGCAGGAAGTCTGGAGCCAAGGACAGGCACGGGAGCTGCTGATGGGAGCAGAGCCCACGAACCCGGGCTCTGGGGCAGGAGTGTCCACAGGCTGGGCTCCTGTCCCCTGGGTGGGTCGGGTGTTGGCATGCCAGAACTGGGAGCCCTGAGCTCGCTGCTCCCTGCACTCTGGATGATGTGTCCTCCTCGTCCTGCTTCCTTGCCCACTCCTGGGGCCACACTGAGGGTTGGCCAAATCCTGCTTGGTGACAGGGTCATTCTCTGTTCCGTGCTTGCCTGATCCTGACCCCAGCAGGGTCCACTGTGGCACCGACTGGCCATGGAGGCCTCTTCCTCCAGCTGAGGGGACCTGCCCATTCGGTGGTGCCTGTGTCCAGTCCTGTCTGACCGAGGTTCTCTCTCTCAGGCCCTCAGGGCTGGAGGCCTTTGCCTGCCCCACAGGGAAGCCCCCACACCTCTTTCTCTTCCACTATTTCCCTGGGACAGCCTGGAATACTGTCCCTGGTGCCCAGCCCAGAGCACCAAGAGACTGTCGGTCTGTGACCCCTCTCCCTTCTCAGGGGGCAGGGCCTGAATTCGACAACCAAGCTCCGCAGGCCGGAGGTGTGCACAGGGCCGCCACAGTCGACTTTCTGAACACAGCTCTGACTATGTTCCTGCCCTGCTCAAAAACCTCCACGGGTTCCACCTGCAGACTCAATCTCAGGCTCTGTCTGGCAGCCCAGCCCCTCCTGCGCTGCCCCCTGCCCAGCTCTCCTGCCTCTCACCTGCAGCTGTCTCATTGCATCCAGGCGGCCAGGACCGCCCGCAGACGCCCGCCTCATGCTGCCCCCTCAGCCTCGGATGCCCCGTGTGGCCTGCTGCCTGGGACCTCATGTGTCCTCAATGCCGGGCTCCAGCGCCCCCGCGTCTGTGAGGCCCTCCCTGCAGAACTCGGCGTGTCTCCGTCTGCAGTCACCTGCTCTCACGCCTGCCCAGCTCCTCCCTCACACTGTGCACCCAGCGCCAGCTCCTCCCCGTGACAGCCCTGCAGGCTCGCTCGTCCTGTCCCTCTCTGTGCTGTGGCAGCACTGACTGAGGATTCTACAGACACTCGTAGGTGCTAGTGGTGCATCAGACACGACTGGTCACTGGAGACGAAAGATGAACAAGACTGGGTCCCTGGCTCTGCCCGTGAGGAGCGTGAGGACTGCTTGTGGGGTGAACATGGGTCCAAGTGTCCACAGGCCTGGGGAAGGACACCCACAAGATTCTGGAGTGACACAGAGGATGGTCCCTGACTCTTCTTCTCTGAGAGATGTGAGAGAGTTCACAGAAGAGGCAGTATCTGAGCTGGGGCTTGAAAGAAGAGGAGGTTGGCAGATGGAGATGACAGGGAAGGGCAACCCAGGCACAGGGAACAGAATGTGCCAAGAAAAGGAGAAGGGAAAGAATATGGCCATGAACTTGCCCTGCAGGCTGTGTGAGGGCAGCGACAGCATCACTTACCTTGGAGTTTCTAGTGTCTATCACTGTCCTTGAGGAAGTGGAGACATCAATAAGTACAGAGGGAATAAATGAATGAGTGGTGCATTGGGAGGACAGAGGAAGTTCAGTGTGAACAGGGCTTGAGAGAAGTTATCCATGGGGCACGGGATCCTAGGAGGGCAGGATTCAAAGAAAACAAGTTTGGAATTTTCAGTTTTGCTGGGTTGGGGACTCCCAGCTGGATCTCCAGCCCCTGAAGGCTCCCTGGAGCTGTGCAGTGGCCCCTGGGGGCGCTGGCGGCTGGCTCCTGTCCACAGCCCATTCCCAGCCTTGCAACTTGCTCCCCATAGGCTGCACCCTCCCATCCCGGAAAGGGGGCAAACACAGTTTTCTAGCAAGAGACCAGATAAATGGTTTGACAAGGGATTTGTGTTTCTGATCAGCAAATTTATTTATATGGAAAAATAGCTGCTTCAATTTCTTGCTGGAAGAAGGCAGACTGTGAAAACAAAAATAAAACTAGGAAATACTTTACAAAAGTACACAAATTAAATTCATTCGAGTGTGCATGTAATGAAATACCTTATTCCTCATTTAAAAGAATACAATTACCCAAATCGCTGCTGTCCCAGAAATCCTAGAAAAAGTAGTTTGTGTCCTTAACACAAGATGTAACTAACAGCAAGTAAATGTCCACAATGTGCCTCAACGTGTATTTTCCCATTAAATGCTCACAATCCTGAGCAGGAGTTGTTATCCCCTTGTACAGAGGAGAAAACTAAGAGCTGAGCCACAAACCATGCCAGCCATCTGGCAGCTATCAAACTTTGGAAGAGGAGAAGAAATGGAGTGTCCAAGGACAGCAATGATGAGCTGTTGGTGAAGCACATGGCACAGAGGAACGAACACAAACTTTGATGACAGACACATTTGAATCTCTTTCTGCCACTTGCTTGGTTGGGGCAAGTTGGTTCAGCTCTCCATCCTGCCTCATTTACAAAGTGCAGGTGCCGTGACCTCCCAGACAGGGTTGCTGTGCAAATGGGATAATGAATGCATCAGTCAGGTAGTGTGTGCTTCCTTTAGGCGATCTCACCACATACCATGCAGGTATGCTGATGATGATCGCCGGCTCCCCACGTCCTGTCACATCTCCGTTCTGAGCTTGATCCATGCACATCGGGTGGCAGACAGTGTTCCAAGATGCTCACTTTCCTACCCACTGGTATTCACACCTTACTGTGATCCCCACCAAAGCTACAATATACCACTTCAGAGGTTTGGTTATAAATGACTGTGACTTCTTGTCTTTGGTTATAAACGACTGTGACTTCTTGTATGAGCTCTCCCTCTCTCAGTGACTCGCTCTGATGAAGCAGGTTCCATGTTGTGAGCTACCCTGTGGGGAGGCCCACGTGAGGGCAACCTCTGGTCAACAGACAGGGAACTGGGACTGTTGGTCCAATAGCCAACAGCCCGTGAGGAAATGACGCCTGCCAACCATCATGTGAGTGAGCTTGGAAACGGATCCTTCCCGAGTTGCATATTGAGATGCCTGCGGCACCTTCTGACACTCTGATTGCAGCCTTGGGAGAGACCCTGAGGCAGAGGACCAAACTGAGTCCTGCTAGGGTTCCTGACGCACAATTGTGAGATAATAAACGTTTACACTTTCAAGCCACTAAAATCTAGGGTAATTTTTAATGCAGCATTAGAATACTAATGTACCTCCTAATGTCTCTTTGCCGTTTTATTTGTATGTCATTCATTTGTTGTTCACTCAATCTCCAAATGCTCATTGGGAACCCACTGTGTAAGTTTTAGGGGAATCCAGTGTTGAACAAGTTTGGTAAAGTCCCAAGAAACTTTGAGGTGGAGCTTCCTTATGTTGCAACAAAACTCACAAATAACAAACACAATACAGGGGATCCTCAAAACAAAAGTGCCAGGGCCTATCAAAAAAATAGGAATCCAAAGGGGACAAATGCCACCCCAATGGCACGTCAGATGGTGCCTCAAGTGCCCCACCACAGGGCTGGAAGGTTCACAAATGGGAATCCAAAGGGGATAGATGCCACCCCAGCTGGAAAATTCAAAATTCTCCCAAAATGTGTGGCTTAATCCCCTCCATTCCCTGGGCCTCCAAAAAATGCCCCACAGGGCTAGAAAGTTCAAAATTTTCCCCAAATGGTTGGCTTAATCCCCCCATTCCCTGGGAACCACAAATGAGGTCCAAATTCAAACCCTAGTTCCACTGAACCTTGTGACTTCTATCCCCAAAAGGTGCCTGAAAACAAACAAAACCAACAGGAAGATCTGAAAACCCCCCAAATGGGTGGAATCAGGGTCTCAGGGTGCACCCTGGGGAACTTACTCAAAGACAAAAATAATTTGCTGAGGTTCTCTGGACATTTCCAAATCCATTTCCTTCACCTCAACTCAGTTCAGGTTTCCAGGAGCCACATCTACTTCAGGGATACAGAGATGAGAACTCCCCAGGGCTAAAACAGGCTCTGGCAGCTTCTGGGTCCATCCCTTGCTCTCTTACCTGGAAAAGAAGTTGCTACCACCTGCAAAGACCCACAGCTTTGACCTGGGGCTGTTCCCTACCTCTTCCAGCAATTGCACAGTGCCATTCCACCAGGCTGCCAGTGGGCCCACCGAGGGATGCCAAATTCTGTTACTAAAAGTTCAGCACTTGTCCCTGATGCTGCATCAGAAGAACGAGGACAAGTGGTTTGAGGAGAAAGAAGAGTTTATTAATTTGCAATCAAATGAGGAGATTGGCAGACTCCAGTCTCAAAGTACCAACATCCTCTGTTGATTTTAAACTATAATTCTAACTGTTTAAATTTTTAAATATCATTCTTGCCTTTATTAGGATTTGTCATTTGATTAAGAATTTAATCATTTGGTTCCTCCTTTCATTAGCTTGGAAGTTGTACAATCTGTTATTATTCTTCTATACCAGAAAATAAAAGCATGAATAATTTTTCGAAGTCTAACATTATCAATATTGTTGATATCAATAATGATATTAATATTATCCTCCAGGATGAGATAAGGACCTTAGAATATTTTCTCCATTTATCCTACTCCTGATACAAATGCTTTTACTTTTTAAACTTTAATTTATATCCCTTAACCACATACGACAACATCATCACAATTGGCTTACGAAGACAATGTTTGCTTAAATTTTCCCAGATGTTTATGGCCTTCCTTGCTCTATATTCCTTCTTGCATCTCAGCCCCTCTGTCTATATTCACTTTCCTTCTGTCTGAAGTCCTTAATTCAGAATTTCCTTTGCTGAGAGCCTGCTGGTGACAAAAGTTTATAATTCTTGTTACTGTGTAAATACTTTTATTTCAGCTTCCTTCTTTAATGATATTGCAGTGGGAGGACAATATTCTGTCTTGGCAGTTGTTTTCTTTCAGAGCATTTCTATTCAATTTGCTGTTGAGAGGAAAATTTTCATCAAACTTTTAAAGATAATTGTTTTCTCCTCTTCTGGCTACTTTTAGGATAGTCTGTCTCTTTAATGTTCTGAAGCTCCTCTGTGGGGCATCCACTTGTGGATTTTCTTCTTAATTTATCTCGTTTGAGATTTATTGGGATTTTTGAAACTGGGGATAGATGTCTTTCCGTACATCTGGAAAATTCCATGCCATTATCTTTTTCAGATACTTCTCTCTCATTCTCTCCCGTCTTTCTGGAAATTTGACTAAATGTTTGTTAGGCAAGCTCTTTTTATCCTCTATGTATCTTGACTCTCTAATTATCCATATCTGACTCTCTCTGTGCTACTTCCTGGATATTTTTTTAAATCAAACTATAGTTACGAAATCTCTCTTAACTGTCTTTAATCTGCTCCTGATAAATTTATCCATTGATTTAAAAATTCTGTTTACTTTTTCCCAAAACTTCTGTTTAGTTTTTTCTCAAATCATTTATAACTTCTTTATAGTTTCCTATTCAAGGCAAATATTTTCAAGGTCTTGTTTTATATTTTTAAAGTATGCAGCATAATTGTTTCATAGATTGTGCCTGATAATTCTTGTATCTGAAGTGCTTATGGCTATGTTTCTGGTAGCTCTTACTGTCAGTGGTTTTTTTTCTCTTCGTTTTTGTACAGTGAGATGTGCTCATTTTCCTTGATTAACCACGTATGAGAATTCTCTGTGCCCTCAGATGGAGAGGCACTCCTCCAGGGAAAATCTGCTTTCATTTCTGCCAGGCACACATGGCTTTTACCAGCCTGGGCCACCACAAAATAGTTCTCAACTTGAGGTTTGTTGACCATCCAAGTGACAGGGTTTCCAGCAACAGATCCGCACAAGGGCTGCTTAGTGCTGACACATTCGCAAACTTCCTTGCCCCCCACTGTGAGCAGCACCAAGGATTCCTTTCCTTAGTCTTGAAGTGAAGGTGGGAAGACAGTGTGGGTTTACTTCAGCTTCATTCTTTCATGACGTTCATAGAGCTTCGAGGTCTGGCTTAATGTGGAGGGCATCCCTCTACAGTCCCCAGCATGGGTAGGCTGTGGCTCTGTATTTTGTTCCCCGACATCCTATGGAGCTATGACAATAAAACCTAAGTTTTCCAGGATCAGAAAATACCCTCAGAGCACAATGGCTACTTGGCTCAGGATGTCTTTCTGGTTCCTTGCATTGATTTAGAGTTTGACTTGATAACTTTTACTCTCTTGTAAGCTCTTTAGTATATGCAAGATTTTAAAAATGGTTTATCCAAAAATCTCAATCGGTGTTGGTGGGAACATTGGTCCAAATAACCTAACTCATCGTAATTCTGAAAATGGAAGTCTCTTCTTCTTAGATCAATGAATTGTAAGGTATAAATTTACCTCTAAATTCTACTTTAGATATAAGACCCAAAATATTCATGTGTAGTGCTTCCACTTTTGGTCAATTCAAAATTTGTAATTTTCATTGTGATTTCTTCTTCAAGTTGAATTACTGATAAGTAAGTTGTTTAAATTTAAAACAGATGTTTTTCTTTGTTGTTTTCTGTTTTCGTTCACTATCTTTTTATTGCTGATTTCTAATTTTATTTCAGGGATATGACTTGATGATACTAATCTTTTAGAATTTGTTCAGATTTCCTTTGTAGCAGGTGGCTATTTTTTGATACACTTTTTTGTTTGCTTGGGAAAAAAATGTATTCTCTGTGTGCTGGGTAATAGAATATATGCACACATAAAATCTTGATAAGCATGCTATTCAAATCTCCCTTAGTCTTATAACTTATTGGTTTAGAAATCTATCAACTTCTGGAGCAAAGAAATATTTGCTAAGGTGTTAAGATATTGGCAAGGTTTGTTCAGCTCTGATGGGCTTATACCCAGTATATCTATTTTGTTTTTAAAAAGAGAAATTGTAAAATCTTTACTGTATGATATTAATAGAAAACTTAAATTTGGCTTTATCTCTGTTAAAACAATAAATTTTCTTAGAGTTCTTAACAAGAGCTAGTAAAAGTTGCACTTTCTGTTTAATCTGCCTAGAAAGCAGTGATTCTGTATCGTACCAGAATAATTTTCTGTGTTTTATGTTGATTTTATCATGTTTTTGAGTATTAAAAACAAATAAACATGGAACAAAGATTCCTTACTTGTTAAAGAGCTAAGCTAACATATAATCATGTTCCCTTCTTCTATGTCTATTTTAAAATATATTATTGACACTTTGGTTAGAAAAGGTAACCAAATATTGCTTTTCAGGTCCCCTTGAGCCTATCTTACTCAAGTGATAAAATGTTGTTGATTTTTACCTCCTCAAGATCAGATTCTAAACTTAGAAAAATGAAGTCATTTCAGGGTATCTTTTTACCT
>VSMD01093144.1:0-43426 GCA_008750895.1 Mirza zaza
CTTTAAGAAACATTCACTTGCCATTATGTATTTCATTCTGTTTGTAAGGTACACGTTCCACACTTTTGCTAGAGTTGGGCCAGAGAGAGGGAAGATGTGTGTGCTTAGTGCTCAGTCCACTGTCTTGGTCATAGGACACTGAAAATAATTTGTCTCAGTGCTAACAATAGCTCCTGTGGTTTACAAGTGGTTTATTTAAAAAATATTAGCAATGATCCACTGGTAGTCTTATATTAAAATAACTTTACTCACATTCTAGTTGTCTTTTTTGAGATAGATGGAGAGAAGGAGTCCCTGATATTTGGGGAATTATGCATAGTATATGTTGTGAATCTAAAAGTAACCTGTTATGTATGTATAATGGTTTGGAAACTGCTAACTTATATGTAACAGTAAAATCCTTAGAAAAATATGATTTATAAATGCCTATTTTCAGGAAGATATCTGCATTATACTTGTGTTCTGTTGTGCTCTATAGAAAACTTAGAACTTGATCCCTCTTTGCATTTTATTTATTTCAGAATCTTGACAAAACTTTTGGAGGTGTCAGATGATCCACAAGTCTTAGCTGTTGCTGCCCATGATGTTGGAGAATATGTGCGGCATTATCCACGAGGCAAACGGTAAGAGAAAACCATTAATTTTATTTGGTTTCTTGAAACCTTCAACATAGAATCCTAAAGAATGTACTTACCTAAAATAGAGTAGTTTAGCAGAAGAAATAGGAGTAGGTGAAATCAAGATTGCCATATAGTAGGAATTATGAAAAACCCAACTAAAAGAGAGTAGAGTAGTATAAAAATATAAGTACACTTTCATAATATTATTGTGTAGTGGCCAACAGAGATTGCACTAGCTGTTTCATGTTAAAGATTTTCTTTGGTTTGTATGATTTAATTCAATAGCCATTTTGTGAGCACTGGCTGTTTTTCAATTACTATTTGTGTTTATAGAAATGAATTAGACATCGTTATTGAGCTTAGTAGATTCAAAGTATAAAAGGAAATATAACATCTGTAAAGAACAGTTATAGTAGATGAATAGTAATGGAATTTTGTATTTCAAAGTACAGGTATGGCTTTATAGAGGAGGAGATACTGGTCACATAATTTAAATTTACTAAGATACATTAACAACAAAGGGATGGTCAGGTTTATTTTGGAAAAATAAGAAATCAAGGTATCAATATTGTGTCAAGGGGCAAAACAGTAAATGGGACAAAAGGGCTGTTTTATTTTGGTTGGAAAAACAGGAATGTGTAGTGAGGTTTCTTTTGCTAATTGGTTCCCTAATCTATAAAATTGGAGTGATAATAATATTGGTGTGAGGATTGATATGAGGATTAAATGAGTTAATACGAATACATTGTTTAGAACAGTGCTGGTAAGTATATAGTAAATGCTTAATAACTGTTGGCTGCTTTTATTATTATTATTAACTCACAGTTTATTATAGGCAAAGGAGACCATGAATTAAAATCAACTAAAGGAAGAGAGATACAGGGCAGAGTCTAGGAAAATTACCAAATATAGAGCATCTTCTCTTCTCATTATGAAGTCAGGATAGCATTACTTTCCTGGCATAGGTGCATGACAAAACACACAGAGTATTGCCAAACAGGGAGGAATTTGCTTTTATTACTAATGCTAATATTTTATATTTATCAAAGCTATATATCAGGAAGAAATATAACAGTATTTATCTTGTTTATCAAGTAACAATATCAAAATGAATAAACCCGTGACTACTTAGAATGTGTGGAAAAAATTGGTGGAGCCACGGTTGTAGTTGCAGACATTAGCATTCTATAATTCCTCATGACTTCTTATTGTGTATAAATATCTAACACTGTGGGTCTGCCCTACAGTAGGAGCTCTTCTAGAGAAGCAGTAGGTAAGTGGCAGATGGGAAACTACTCAGGATGGTGGAAAATTAGTGTAGTTAATGAATCACTCAGTGTTTGAACTGCAGGATGTTTTCATTCTGATCCAGTGGTGCAAACCCTTGCATCGAACCTTATTCTAGGTAGACTTCAGAAAGCAGATGGCACAGATATGGGTATGTAATAGTGTGTGTGTTTGTAAAAGAGCTTAGTACATTACAAGAAGTTTCAAAAACAAATGGAAAACTATTAAGTTAGGAGGATAAAAAGCTTTTTTTGGGGGAAAAATAATATAGACTGAGTATCCCTTATCTGAATGCTTGGGATTAGAAGTATTTTGGATTTTTTTTCAGATTTTGGAATATTTGCATTATTGGTTGAGCATCCCTAATTTAAAAGTCTGAAATCTGACATGCTCCAATAAACATCTCTTTTAAGCATCATGTCTGTGCTCAAAAATTTGAGATTTTAGAGGATTTGGGATATTTGGATTTGGGATACTCAACCTATAACAAAAATATTATATTCATGCTTCACTCTGTATTTAAAAGAAAACATTAAAAGATCCTATACTATTTCTTGAAGCATTATTTATAATAGCAAAAATTTTTGAAAATAACCAAAATATTCAATAGTGATGACATAAACAGTATGGTACATGCGGATATCATAATATCAGGAATCTTTGATGACATGGGAGAATGCTTGTCACAATGAGCAATAAGCTGAACAAAGCACAGCTGCAGTTATTAGATATGAACATACACATACTATATGAAACAAAGCAATGGAAATATTGACAGTGGTTGTCTGTCATCTGTGGGATTATAGGTGATTTTTTTTTGAAAGAAGTGATTTTTATCATTTTAAGCACGGAGGAACCAAGGCATAAAAAATCAAGTTACTTTCTTCATTTCAAAATCTGAATTCCATCATTGCAGGTTCCCCAACTAATGCTATCACTTGTTCTTTTTAAACAACTATAAAAGGGTAATCTTGGCTAGCAGATTAGGATCTAAGGAGAAAAGATGTTAGGACTCCACCAACTCTGGCAGCAAGAGATTCTCCTGTTACCTTTGTAGCTCCTGCCTGGATCCAGACACATAGGTGAGGCTTATACAAGGGAAGAATAAGTGATTGTATAAGTAATGTGATTTCAGAATATTCAGAAGATGCTGAATCTTCAAGAACTTTTTCTCATATTATTGTAGTTCCATATTGTTGGTATAAAATATTTCCATTTAAATGAAAATACTGCTGATAGGGCTGGGATGTCAAGCCCTTATCTGTTATTTTACCTTAATATGAAATAAAATTTATTTATTTTTGTTTTTATTTCAAAATATTAAGGGGGTACAAATGTTTCTGTTAGGTGTGCCCATCACCCGAATAGTGTTCATTGTACCTATAATATGATGACTTTTTACTTCTCTTCCCCGCCCCTCCACACTTCTTGATTTCCAGTGATTTTTGCTTATCTCTGTGCCCATTTGTGCCCATCAATTAGTTTCAAATATTAGAGTACATGTGGTATTTGTTTTTTGATTCTTGAGATACTTCACTTTGGATAATGGTCTCCAGTTCCATATAAATTGCTGCAAAAGATATTCATTCATTCTTTTTATTACTGAGTAAACATACACACACACACACACACACACACACACGTCACATTTTGTTAATCCACTCATGAATTGATGGGCATTTGGGTTGATTCCACATCTTTGCAATTGTGAATTGTGCTGCTATAAACATTCAAGTGCAGGTGTTTTTTTGTTGAAATGACTTCTTTTCCTCTGGGTAGATGCCCAGTAGTGGGATTGCTGGCTTAGGTCTATTTTTAGTACTTTAAGAAGTCTCCATAATATTTTTTATAGAGGTTGTACTAATTTGCAGTCCCACCAACAGTGTATAAGATTTCTTTTCTCTCTGTATCCATGCCAGCCTCTGTTGTTTTTGGACTTTTTAATAAAAGCCATTCTGACAGGGATAAGGTGATATCTTATTGTGGTTTTAATTTGCATTTCCCCGATGATTAGTGATGTTGATCATTTTTTCGTGTTTCTTGGCCATTTGTTTATCTTCTTTTGAAAAGCTTCTGTTCATGTCTTTTGCCCACTTTTTAATGGGGTTGTTTATTTTTTTCTTGCTCATTTGTTTGAGTTCTTTGTAGATTCGGAATATTAGCCCTTTATTGGATGCATACTTTGCAACTATTTTTCTCCCATTCTGTAGGTTATCTGTTTGCTCTTTTGATTATTTCCCCCACTGCACAGAAGCTTTTTAATTTAATCAAGTCCCATTTATCTATTTTTGTTGCTGCTGTAATTGCTGTTGGAGTCTTAATCATAAATTCTTTCCCTAGGCTGATATCTAGAGAAATTTTTCCTACATTTTCTTCTAGAATTTTTATGATTTTGTGTGTTACATTTAAGTATTTTATCCATCTTGAATTAATTTTTGTAAGTGGTGATAGAGAGAGGGTTCCTGTTTCATTCTTCTGCATGTGGCTGTCTAATTTTCCAAGTACCATTTATTCAACATGGCTTCTTTTCCCCAGTGTATGTTATTGTCTGCTTTGTCAAAGATCAGTTGGTTTATATAGATGGTTTTATATCTGGGTTCTCTGTTCTGTTCCATTGGTCTATGTTTCTATTTTTTTTTTTTTTTACCAATACTATTCTGCTTTGGTCACTATAACTTTGTAGTATAGTTTCAGTTCTGGTAGTGTGTGTGATGCCTCCAGATTTTTTCTTTTTGCTTAAGATTGCTTTGGCTGTTTGGGCTCTTTTCTGGTTTCAAATAAAGTGTAGAATTATTTTTTCTAAATCTGTGAAATATGACATTGGCATTTTAAAGGGGATTGCCTTGAATCAGTAAACCACTTTGAGGAGTATGGACATTTTAGCAATGTTGGTTCTACTGATTAATGACCACGATAATGTTTTTCCATTTGTTTGTGTCATCCGCAGTTTCTTTCCTCAGCATTTCATGGTTCTCCTTGTAGAGATCTTTCACCTCCTTGGCCATGCATATTCATAACTATTTTATTTTCTTTGTAGTTATTGTGAATGGTATTGAGTCTTTGATTTGACTCTCAGTTTGACTGTTACTGGTGTATAAAAATGCTACTGATGGAGGAGAAAAAAATGGCAGAGTAAAGGTAACCCCCTGGATTCCTGCTCCCAGAGAAGGAGGCATAGATCTTGGTCTCCTACACGCAACTGAATCTCCCCCCTACAAGGACAGCATCGAGAATCTGCAGAGGTTCAGCACAGGACTCTCAAAAAAGGAAAAAACAAGGTGTTCAGGGAGATAAGATCAAGTTCTCTGGAGAGTGCAAAACAAACAATAGGGCATGTGAGAGGTCCCCGGCCTGCCGGGCCAGGGCCTGAAGTGGGATCAGACCCACAGGAGAACTCCTTGCTTCCCCTATTGACCTTCACACCCACCCAGCCAGGGACTTGTCTGAAATTGGTGCAAAATCCTGGCAGGAGAAGAGGGTCCTGGAGAGTACGCTCATTAGTGGAAACTCCCTAGAGCCCTGTGCTAGGATGGCTCCAAGAGGGAGGAAACTGAACTGAGCTGATAGGGGAGGCAGTTAGATGTCTTGCCTCTGGTAACGAGCGGGGCCAGCCCTACAGAGCTGTTCACTAAGTCGAGGGCTCTAAGCTGGAACTGCCTCAGGTGAATGAGACTGCACAGGGCGGGTCAATAAGAGAGAGAACTATGGCTGAACTGGCGGTCATGAAGGCAGCATAGAGGAGGCAACGGGGGCATCCTGATGACCCAGACATCCAACCCAGCACCTGCCACCTCCTAAACAGTCACCCCCAGTTACTATAACTTTGTAGTATATACTATATACTACATATAGTATATAGTATGTATTATAACTTTGCTGGTGCCCTGCGAGTGGGTAAGCAGTCACCATTGAGGGAGTCCACAGCCCAGCTGTCGTGGTGTAATACGGTGCGGCAGGCAGCCCCCGCCCCCCCCCCCCCAGCCTAGAGACTCTCCTGACAAATTCCACCCCTACACAATCTGCGATTGGCTTGCCAGGCCTGGCTCAATCAACGAACTACTGAGAACACTAATGCCAACAGGAGCCACAGCCATGGGGGCGCCAGAGTGCAGGGCAGACTGGGGAGCTACTTCTTCCTCCTAGCCTGCATTTCTCCTGCTGAAAGTGGTAGGCTCCACCCCTGGAGGCAGGGTGAGACAAGAAAACCCACAATCCCCCAGATCTAGGGAGAATCCGCTGGGCCTGTGCACAGTACATAAGGCAGTATAAAATACTTTGCTTCCCAGAACAGTTTAGGTCACCCAGTTGGTCAAAATGCTGGGGCTGGATCTCCTCCCCTGGTCAGGGCTGTGGTCAAGGAACAAATCCTCCGCAAGCGGGCACAATAGGCTCCACAAGTAACCCCTTCCATCATGGGTACCTTCCAAGTGTGGTGGAAGAGCTCCCCCAGTGGCTGATCAAGAAACTACAGAAGAGAGGGCCCCTGAACACCATCAGCTGATCCAGATGGGGAGAGCTCAGCATAATAATTCTGGAACTTCAGAAAATCAAACCAAAAACACTCCCCCTAAGAGATACGCCAGCTCTCAAGAAATGGAGACTGAACAAACCCAAAACACTAAAATGACAGAAGAAGAATTCCAAAATTGGATTGTAAGAAAGCCCAATGATATGCAAGAAAAAATGGATAACCAACACAAAGAAACCATAAAGAAAATTCAGAACTTGGAATAAAAATTCACTAAGGAAATTGAGATCTTAAAGAAAAATCAATCTTATCTCCTGGAAATGAAGAATTTATTCAAGGAAATACAAAACACAGTGGAAAGCCTCAAAAATAGGGTGGACCAAACAGAAGAAAGAATCTCAGAGATTCACTTAAATAAATCAGTCCCAGAAATAGAGCAGAGAAATAAGAGAAAAAAGCAAAGTCTACAAGAGGTGGGATTATGTGAAGAAACCCAATGTGAGGGTCATAGGGTTATCAGAGGGGGAAGAAGAAAACACTCAAGGGTTGGACAAGCTATTTGAAGATATAATAGAGGAAAATTTCCCAGGCCTTGCTAAAAATCTCCAGATACAAGTTCAAGAAGCTCAAAGGACCCCTGGGAGATTCAGTGCAAACAGGAAGATGTCACAACATGCAGTCATCAGTCTGACCAAAATATCAACTAAACAGGCCCTTCTACAAGCTGTAAGATGGAAGAAGCAAGTTATGTACAAAGGAAAACCGATCGGGATAATGCCAGATTTCTCAGCTGAAACATTACAAGCAAGGAGAGACTGGGGCCCCATTCTCACTCTTTTGAAACAAAATAATGCCCAGCCTAGAATCTTATACCCTGCAAAACTAAGCTTTATATATGAAGGAGAAATCAAGACATTCTCAGATAAGCAAAGTCTGAGGGAATTCACCAAGACAAGACCAGCCCTACAAGAAGTACTAAAAATAGTGTTACGCATGGAGCAGCGTAATAAAAACTCATGAACATAAAAGCACCCAAAACTTAAAGATTAAAGTCCAGATATCACAATGGCTCAAGAGAGAAATCAAAGCAACAACATCCAACCCAACAGAATGAACAGTAACCTGACTCACCTATCAGCTCTCTCAATAAATGTGAATGGCTTAAACTCCCCACTCAAGAGACATAGGCTGGTTGAAAGAAAATACAAGCCAAGTAGCTGCTGTCTTCAGGAAACACATCTAACCTTCAAGGATGCATATAGACTAAAAGTAAAGGGGTGGAGATCAATATTTCAAGAAAGCGGAAGACAAAAAAAGGCTGGCGTGGCGATTCTGATCTCAGATGATTTAGTTTTTAAACCAACAAAAGTACTGAAAGACAAAGATGGTTATAATGTAATAGTGAAGGGTACAGTTCAACAAGAAGATATAACAATTTTAAATATATATGCATCCAACTTAAGTGCACCCAGATTCATAAAGCAAACCTTACTGGATCAAACCAAATTGATTAACAACAACTCGATAATAACTGGAGATTTCAACACCCCACTGACTGCACAGGACAGATCCTCCAAACATAAAATTAGTAAAAAACTAATGAACTTAAACAGAACTCTAGAACAATTGGGTCTGACTGACATTTATAGGACATTCTACCCAAAATCCACTGAATATATGTTCTTCTCATCCGCTCACGGGACATTCTCTAAGATTGACCATATCCTAGCACACAAAGTAAGTCTCAAAAAATTTAAAAAATAGAAATCATACCATGTATCTTCTCAGATCACAGTGGAATAAAAGTAGAAATCAACCCTAACAGAAACCCACCTTTCTACACAAAAAAGTGGAAATTAAACAACCTTCTTCTAAATGATTACTTCACAAATGAAGAAATCAAGATGGAAATAAAAAAATTCTATGAAGAAAATGACAATGGAGAGACAAGTAATCAAATCCTCTGGGACACAGCTAAAGCAGTACTGAGAAGAAAGTTTATTTCCATAAATGCCTATAACCAAAAGTCAAAAAGATCACAAATAGACAATTTAATGAATTGACTCAAAGAGCTGGAAAAAGAAGAACAGACCAACCCCAAACCCAGCAGAAGAAGTGAAATTAACAAGATCAAATCAGAACTTAATGAAATTGACAACAGGGACGCTATACAGAAGATTAATACAACAAAAAGTTGGTTCTTTGAAAAAATAAACAAAATTGACACACTGTTGGCTAGGCTAATGTAAAACAGAAAAGAGAAATCTCTAATAAGCTCCATCAGGAAAAAAAGAGATATCACAACTGATCCCAAGGAGATACAAGATATAATTTATGAATACTACAAAAACCTTTATGCATACAAACTAGAAAATGTGGAGGAAATGGACAAATTTCTAGAAACATACAGCCTCCCTAGGCTTAACCAGGAAGAAATAGATTTCCTGAACAGACCAATCTCAAGAGCTGAAATAGAAACAGCAATTAAAAACCTCCCTAAAAAAAAGTCCTGGTCCAGATGGTTTCACACCCGAATTTTACCACACTTACAAAGAAGAACTAGTGCCTATCTTGCAGAAATTATTCCACAACATCGAGAAGAATGGAAACCTCCCCGACACCTTTTATGAAGTGAATATTACTCTGATACCAAAACCAGGAAAGGATGCAACAAAAAATGAAAACTACAGACCAATATCCTTAATGAATATAGATGCAAAAATTTTTAACAAAACCCTAGCTAACCGAATCCAGACGGTTATCAAAAAAATAATCCATCACGACCAAGTGGGCTTCATCCCAGGGATGCAGGGATGGTTCAACATACGTAAATCTATAAATGTAATTCAACACATAAACAGAAGCAAAAACAAAGACCACATGATTCAATAGATGCAGAAAAAGCTTTTGACAAAATTCAACACCCTTTCATGATACAAACACTTAATAAAATAGGCATAGAAGGGACATACCTAAAAATGATACAAGCTATATACGACAGACGCATAGCCAACATCATACTGAATGGGGAAAAATTGAAATCATTCCCACGTAGAACTGGAACCAGGCAAGGCTGCCCACTATCTCCATTTCTATTCAACATAGTGCTGGAAGTTCTGGCTATAGCAATCAGATATGAAAGCGGAATTAAAGGTATCCGAATTGGGGCAGAAGAAATCAAACTTTCACTCTTTGCTGATGATATGATATTATATTTAGAAAACCCCAAGGATTCAACCAAGAAACTCCTGGAATAGGTAAATGAATTTAGAAAAGTCTCAGGATACAAAATCAATACACAGAAATCAGAGGCATTCATATAAGCCAACAACAATCAAATTGAGAACCAAATCATAGACTCAATACCCTTCTCAATAGCAACAAAGAAAATAAAGTACCTAGGAATATACTTAACCGAGGAGGTAAAATATCTCTATAGGGAGAACTATGAAACACTGAGGAATAAAATAGCAGAGGGTGTAAACAGATGGAAATCCATACCGTGCTCGTGGGTCAGCAGACGCAACATCATTAAAATGTCTATACTACCCAAACTGATCTACAGATTCAATGTAATACGTATTAAAATCCCAACATCATTTTTCACAGATATGGAAAAAATAATTTTACACTTCGTTTGGAACCAGAGAAGACCCCATGTATCAAAAGCAATTCTAGCAATAAAAACAAAATGGGAGGTATTAATATGCCAGATATCAAACTATACTGCAAAGCAGTAGTAATTAAATCAATCTGGTATTGGCACAAAAATAGGAATATCGACCAGTGGAACAGATCTGAGAACCCTGATATAAAACCATCCTCATATAGCCATCTAATCTTTGACAAAGCAGACAAAAACACACACTGGGGGAAAACATCCCTTTTCAATAAATCGTGCTGGGAAAACTGGATAGCCACTTGTAGAAGGCTAAAGCAGGACCCACACCTTTCACCTCTCACAAAAATCAACTCACGCTGGATAACAGACTTAAACCTAAGGTACGAAACTATTAGAATTCTAGAGGAAAATGTTGGAAACACTCTCCTAGACATCAGCCTAGGCAAAGAATTTATGAAGAAGTCCCCAAAGGCAATCACGGCAGCAACAAAAATAAATAAATGGGACATGATCAAACTAAAAAGCTTCTGCACAGGCAAAGAAATAGCCATGAAAGTAAACAGACAACCTACAGAATGGGAGAAAATTTTCACATCCTACACATCTGATAGGGGGCTGATAACTAAAATCTACTTAGAACTGGTGAAAATCAGTAAGAAAAAATCAAACAACCCTATCAAAAAGTGGGCAAAGGATAAGAACAGAAACTTTTCTAATGAAGACAGAGTAATGGCTAATAAACATATGAAAAAATGCTCAACATCTCTAATCATCAGGGAAATGCAAACCAAAACTATGAGATATCACTTATTTCCAGTAAGAATGGCCTTTATCAAAACGTCCCAAAACAATAGATGTTGGCATGGATGCAGAGAGAGAGGAACACTCCTACACTGCTCGTGGGACTGCAAACTAGTTCAACCTCTATGGAAAGCAATATGGAGATACCTTAAAGCGATACAAGTGGATCTACCATTTGGTCCAGCAATCCCATTACTGGGCATCTACCCAAAAGAACAAAAGTCACTCTATATAAAAGACACCTGCACTCGAATGTTTATAGCAGCACAATTCATAATTGCAAAACTGTGGAAATAACCCAAGTGCCCATCAATACATGAGTGGATTAATAAAATGTGGTATATGTATACCATGGAGTACTATTCAGCTCTAAGAAAGATGATATAGCACATCTTGTATTTTGCTGGATAGAGCTGGAATCCATACTACTAAGTGAAGTATCCCAAGAATGGAAAAACAAGCACCACATATACTCACCAGCAAACTGGTATTAACTGAGCAGCACCTAAGTGGACAAATAGGAACTACATTAATTGAGTAATGGGCAGGTGGATACATACACAATGAGTGAGATGTGCACCGTCTAGGGGATAGTCACACTTGAGGCTCAGACTTGTGGGGGGAGGAGGGGCAAGGGCATTATTTGAAACCTTAAAATTTGTACCCTCATAATATGCTGAAATAAAAAAAATGCTACTGATTTGTATACATTGATTTTGTAACCTGAAACTTTGCTTTTTATTTATTTATTAATTCTAGGAGACTCTTGGTGGAATCTTTGAGATTTTCTTGATAGAAGATCATATTGTCAGAGAAAAGTGATTTGACCTCCTCTTTCCCGATTTGGATGCCCTTTATTTCTTTGTCTTGCCTGATTGCTCTGACTAGGACTTCCAGTACTATGTTGAATTGAAAAGGTGACAGTGGGCACCCTTGTTTTATTCCCGTTCTCAGGGGTAATGCTTTCAACTTTTCCCATTCAGTATGATGTTGGCTGTGGGTTTGTCACATATGGCTTTTATAATTTTGAGATATGTTCCTTTTATGCCTAGTTTATTGAGGGTTTTTATCATGAAAGGGTGCTATCTCTCATCTGTGGAATTACAAATTATTTTTGTTTTTTTGTTTGTAGACTCTGCATTTTTTAATTATACATGGGGAAAGGAGCTGATATGACCTCATGGGTGGGGTCTTGTGGACCAGTTCAAAGTTCTATTATTACTTCTGTATCTGTGTATGTGTGTGAAGCATTAATATCTTACATGTTTGCACACTCCCATCCTATGAGTTTGGTAGGAGATCTTCCCAATTTGAAAGAAATATATACAAGAAAGTGCACATAAATCACTTCTGTTGCCCTTGGGAATGGTCAGGATCTAGTGCCTCTACAGAGCCCTGGTGGCCAAAACTTCTACTATATAGATAGCTCTCCTGGTTGGCAAGTTGGAAGCCTCAGTTTCAATGGCCCTGACTGGAGTTTTTATTCTTTGGCCAACTGTGATGGCTGGTCAACCCCAACACCACCCAGAGGCCTACCTGCCATGTGAAGATTCTCAGGACCGTATAGGGAGATTCACAATGTTCTGTCCTCCTGGTGAGCAAGGAAAAACTGGTGTTTTTTCAACCCCCACCACCAAAAAGGAATGGACTCTTTGGGTTTTGAAGATTTTGTGTTATACATGGGCTTTCTACTTGGTTCTTTATATTGGCTAACTGGCAAATCAGCAATCTTTGAATAGGGCCCATACCAATGGGCTGCATTGGAAGCTGTCATCACTCTGTGGCACACTCTCTATCTATGGTTCTACAACCCACATGTCCCATATGAGCTGTGATCCCTGTGACTGGTGATTTTGCTAATTGGAACCTCTGACAAAGGGAGATAGCTTCCATCCAGAGTGGTTCTGGACTTGTTGCTTCCCTAATGTGGACACCAGGTGCACACCCCTCTGAAAAGCAGCTAGCTCTCTGCTGCTGTTGCAGTGATCCAGGGAGGGCTTGGGACTCAGAGCTGACATTCCTACTCTTGGGTGGGTCATTTCAGTCTCCACAGTTAACAAGGTGGGAAGGACACAACAGGCCTTACTGGTCAAATGGAAATGAGATATTCAAAGATATAGCAAGCTGGCCCCACGGCATCTCAGCTTTACACAAAAAAGTGATAGCTACCACTTGAGGGAAGGTCAGGCTGCCACAGCTGTTCAACCTCAGTAGCTGCTATGCAGAGCCAATGTGGATGTGGCCACTCTACTTGGTGGGCACACTCAAGGCCACTTTCATGGCTGTGGCCATCATCTCCTTGACGAACTGTTATATTTTTACTCCTGAGATGTTGCCAATGGCCTAGCTGTGTGAGCTGACACTTGAAAAACTGTAGACTAGCAGATTAGAGACATGCCTCTTAGGCCAGAACTGTGAAAGCAAATTGTAGTTGCTGTTCAAACCCTCACTGCCCAGGTTGCTATCTTTGCTGCTGGGGTCTGTCATGCAATAGACATGGCAACACATCCATCTGTGTTGGCAAAAAGAAAGGGACTCCCTGTTTCTGATGCAGACACTACTACTGTATGCCAACAGTGATTTCCTGCCAACAGTCAACCCTATGGCATCACAGTGAGGGAGGCACATTGTGGGGCATGGTGACTCCCCTCCTCCCCCCAACTTCTCCCAGACCAACCACAAAGGATATATGTATGGCCCGCTCTCAGGGCTGTCATGACATAGGTTTTCAGGTGACAGTGTTGCCACTACACTCAAATTGGCTGAGCCTGGCTACAATAATTTTGACCTTCAAAACCAGTTTGTGTCATGTGTTCAATTTTCCTCACCATTTAGATGCTGACAGTAGTGTGCCTTTTTCTTCAAAGGCCACTCAACAGTGGGCTGATGGCCAAGGTACTTGATGCATCTTCCATGCTCCCTACCATCTTCCTTCATCTGGCATTTTTGAGCTTTGCAGTAGCCTCCTCAAAAATTTACGTGAAAAGATTTCTGACTCTACCTTTCTCATCTCCTCTTGCCATGACAGTTTTGCCATATTAATGTTGCTGTCCCCAGAAAGGGGGTTGTTTCCTCTCAGCAGCTTTCTGGGTAATGCAAAGGATGAAAGATCTTGAAAATTTGGGATTCTGTCTTGACCATTCCTAGGCATGATGCTTCTTTCTTTCCCTTAATGGCAACTCCAGGTCAGCCTGGTTGGTGTTCCACAGTCCAGCCAAATGGGGGCTTAAGGGATTCAGACTTAATTTGGTTCAGCTTCTTGGAGTCCTTTGCTGGACTTCATTAATCTAGATGAGGAGTCAGCAAATCACAACTCATGGCTAGGTGACTATTTAACGTTTTATAAGAACACAGCCACATCGATTCATTTACATATTGTCTTTGGCTGCTCAACTGGAAGAGTTGAGTAGTTGCAACAGAGACCATATGGCCCGCAAGCCTAAAACATTTACTTTCTAGCCCTTTGGAAAAAGTTTGTCGACACCTGTAACCTGGATCATAAGGAAAAGGACAGCTTGGTTAGTGCAGTGCTCACTAAGTCCCTCTGTAGTGACTCACATAGGCTAAAGATGGGGACTTAATGAATCTCTCCAAGTTTTTCAGAAATGCCCTTGTCCCCTTGTACTTGGCCCCTTCAGATCAAAGGTCTGGTTACAATTAAGGGATGATTAGAGAATGGTGAATGGGACACAATTGATTTTGCGGCCGTGGGAAGATGACAACAACCTCAGTGCATCTGAAGCGAACACCTCAGACCCCAGAGACACAGGGCAGGGAGGGACATTAATCATCTCTGTTTTCAGTGAATATTTTTTTCCTTTTATTTCATCATATTATGGGGGTACAAATATTATTAGGATTACATATATTGCCCCTGCCACCCCTCCCCCTTACGTGCCAGAGCTTCAAGCGTGTCCAATCCCCAGGTGGTGTGCACCGCACCCATTATGTAAGTATACACCCTTCCCTCCTCCCCCCTCCCGCCTGCCCAACACCCGATAAAAGTTTTTTTTTTTTTTTTGACATTTTGGTTACATTGTATATCTTTGCTTCTCCCTAAGAAGGGTTAGAGGTATGCCCTTCCCCCCCACAATCCTCACCACATCCCTAAGATGTGGGTCTCCCCCCCACCTCCCGAATCTCTGGTGAACATTACCACCATTTTGAGCACCATAGTTTTAATCAGTAAGTACCAATTTGATGGCGAGTAAATGTGGAGCCCATTTTCCATATCTTGTGTTGCCTCACTTCGGATAATGGGCTTAAGCTTAATCCAGGATAGCATAAACCGTGCTAGCTCACTGTCGTTTCTTAGAATTGAGTAATATTCCATTGTGAGCATATACCACATTTTAATTATCCACTCATTAATTGATGGGCACTTGGGTTGTTTCCATGACTGTGCAATAGTGAATTGTGCTGTGATAAACATTTGGGTGCAGATGTCTTTATAATAGAATGTCTTATGTTCTTTTGGGTAGATGCCCAACAATGCTATTGCTGGGTCAAATGGTATTTCTATTTCTAGCTGTTTGAGGTATTTCCAAATTCTTTTCCACAAAGGTTGCACTAATTTGCAGTCCTACCAGCAGTGTAAGAGTGTTCCTGTCTCTTCACATCCTCGCCAGCATTTTTTGTTTTGGGACTTCTTGATATAGGCCATTCTCACTGGGGTTAGGTGGTATCTCATTGTGGTTTTGATTTGCATTTCTCTGATGATTAGAGATGTTGAGCATTTTTTTATATCTTTGCAGGCCATTATTCTGTCTTCTTTGGAGAAGTTTCTGTTCATTTCCGTTGCCCATTTCTTGATGGGATTGTTTGATATTTTCTTGTTAATGCTTTTAAGTTCTAGATAGATTCTTGTTATTAGACCTTTATCAGAGGTGTAGAGAGCAAATATTTTCTCTCACTCTGTGGATTGTCTATTTGCTCTACTGGTAGTTTCCTTGGCTGTGCAGAAACTTTTTAATTTGATCAGATCCCATTTGTTTATTTTTGATGCTGCAGTGATTGCCTTGGGGGGGGTCTTCCTCAAAAATTCTTTGCCTAGGCCAATGTCTGATAGAGTTTTCCCAACATCTTCTTCTAGGATTCTTAAGGTTTCATGTCTTAGGTTTAAGTCTGTTATCCATCTTGAGTGAATTTTTGTGAGAGGTGAGAGATAGGGATCCCGATTCTTTCTTCTGTGTGTAGCTAACCAGTTTTCCCAGCACCATTTATTGAAGAGAGATTCTTTTCCCCATTGTATATTTTTGTCAGCTTTATCAAAGATTAGGTTACTGTATATTGATGGTTTCATCTCTGGTATCTCAGATCTAGTCCAGATATCAATGCTTCTGTTCTTGTGCCAGTACCAGGCTTATTTAACTATTATTGCTTTATAGTACAGCTTGAAGTCAGGAAGACTGATGTCTCCCAGTTTGTTCTTTTTATTTAAGATTGCTTTGGCTATATGAGGTTTTTGCTGGTTCCATGCGAAGTGAAGAATTATTTTTTCTAGATCTGTAAAGAATGCTGATGGTATTTTGATGGGAATTGCATTGATTCTGTAGATCACTTTAGGTAATATTGTCATTTTAACAATATTGATTCTACCAATCCATGAACATGGTAAATTTTTCCATCTGTTTAAATCATCTGCAATTTCTTTTTTTAGTGTTTTGTAGTTCTCCTTGTATTGACTGTTTTCAGTGAATTTCCCCAAGAGCTTTCTTCAAAGGAAACACACAGATCTCCCAAACTGTTGCAGGTGCCTTATTCTTAATTGACAGCTAGGTCTGTCATCCATCACCAGACAGTTCTGACTACAATTTCATGGCCATTCCCTTTAATCTGAGAAATATGTTGGAAACAGAAAGGATAGTGGTAGCTCAAACAAAATGCCCGTCAACAGTTCTGTGTGTCTTCCCTACTCCCAATCCTGAAGCCATCCCTCAGCCATTGCATGCTGCAGACAGATGTCCCTTGTCTGGTGGCATACACAAATAGTATAGTCACTCCTGAAACAATTAGACTCAAGTATTTGAATTGAACTGAGACTTCTAAGGTCTTTCATTCAGCTAGGAAGCCACTCTGGGCTTAATTCCCCAAGTCATGAAGGTCTCGCTTGGGTAGCCCCAACAGTGATAAACAACTTTCTAGGGGCACCACAGGTACCCTCGTATTGTGCTTCTTACATGGTAGCCAGGCATTAGCTCGCCTTCCTCCCAAAGCCACAGTAACTTGTACTTTAGGGCTGGTTATAAGAGACCGTCAAATATTTCAGGAAATGCTACCAGTATATCATATAGCCCTCAGAAAAGTATGGGGGAAGGCTACCCTTGTAGACTCTGATGATTCGTTTCATTTGGTTAGCTGGTTGGGTCAAGGATGCTGAGGTATGTGGGTGGTGGGGTCAGTGCTGCAGGTTGGCTTTATCCTGGTGCTTGGAGTCTTGTAGGAAGTAGCCTGAATTAAGTGGCATATGAGACTAATCGAATGGACTTGGTCTCAGCCTGTGCCAGCCAGATTAACCAGAGCCACCAGGGGGTGTTGTGTTCATGGGTAAATTAGCCAACAGGCAAGATGATGTAGAAATGAAGGGTTGATACTGTGCAAAAACATTTCTCTTGGATTTCTGAACTTGCAACATGAGACACTGAATGCCCTTTGCGAAGAGGTTTTTCTGCCTAGGAGCAAGAGGCAGGTGTGCTTACTGCCATATGAGAGATTTGGATTCCATAAATTTAGGGTTTCTCTTCCGCATAATGTATGGAGATCATCTGGCTCCCTTTATGTCGCCAGGTAGAAATTGAGGCTTTGGGGAACCAGCACAAAAATGCTAGTATCTTGCTACTTCTGTTGCTGTGAGCAATATACTGTCCATGAGATCTAGGAGTCTTGTGTTTTCTACCAGCATCCATCAAACTATGGCAGGCTAACTTGTTAGCTGCAAGTAGGGTAAACATTAAGACCTTCATAAGTCTCATAAGACTATAACATCAAGAACTATCTGAGATTAATGCCATTCAAAAATAGCCTATTTTGCTATGGAACATTAAAGATCTTTAGGTAAGGCAGATATAAATGTAGCTAATAACCAAGGTCTCTAACCCATCCAAAATGTGTTTAACATGAAAAACAGATGGTAGATACAGCCTTCTTAGAATTATAACTGCTAAAAAGTGAATGAAGGTTAAAAGTATCATAATAGTCAAAAGTAATCTAAAATCCTAAAAATGAAAAGCTTACTAAAGAACTTACCTCTCACTTACTGACTCAGCACTGATGTGACTAACCAGCTGATGTTTCCCATGTTTCTTTTGGATATTACGGTGTGCACCCGATCTACTGCCCTGTCAAAAGTCTGTTATGCCTCCACAGGATCCACTTCTGTTCCAGATCCCTTTCTTCATCCCTTACTGTCTCCCCCTAGTAAGGATTATCTCTCGCACCACACTTTACATTCTCTATACTATACCATCTGCTGCAGTCAGTCCTTGATGCTCTTTCTGAAGCAGTCTTTTTTGGCCTGAAACTCTGGCCATGCTACTCCTTTACTGCATCCTTCCAGTGGCTTATATTTACAACATGAATCAATATTTTCACTCTTTGTTCCAAAGCCTCTCCCCAGAGTAACTTATTTCTCATGCAGTATCCTGCTCCTTCTCTTTTAAGATATATTTTCAAATTATTTTCTCATCACGTAGTACATTGAAGACTCTCTTCTTTGAGCCTTCTCAAAAAAATAGTGTTTTCTCTCAGAGTTACAGAGGTTTTTTCAAACTTAATAGGTCTTCAATGCATTTGCAGACCAACAATTTGAAATAAATGTTTTAAAAGATTAATCATAATACTCAAAACTTTAAATTACACTTTAAATTACTGATAATTTTCATGTCAATTATAGGAATTATTTTGAGTGTGATCTTTTACCAAGGTACCTAGAACAGGCTTCTAGAGTCATAAGCCAGGATCTCTGTACTCAGTTCCTTTTCTTACTCTTCATTGCTACTGAATTAGAAAATGCTAAGTCACTACTATCAGTTGGCAGGAATGGCTGCAAGAGTTAGAAGCTCTGCTGGGGTTTGGAATATTCAGATTATATGTGACCTTCCCACAAAAGTCTACTTCAACACTTAATCAGACACTCAGTTGATAAGCCCATTCTAAACAAAAGCAGGAAAATGGAATGTTGCTTCTTGTGAGATAGTAAAACTTCCAGCCTACTCTTGGGTTGCATTCAGCAATATAAAAGCATTTTTTTTGATATTCAGTTGTGGCTTTTGGATATGATTTTTAACTATAGCCCTCATTCATTTTTTTCCTCATGAATAAAAGTAACACTTCAAAATGTGGGGAAAATCTAAACTCTTCATGATATATTCATTTTTACCACAAGTCATTTATCTTAGAAAGTTATTTTGGTGTATCAAATTTCATGTTGATATTTAGAACTCAAATGATAGGTTTAACCTGTTCAAGATAGGGACTGTCTCTAAGATATGCCATTTAAACAAGTTAATTAAAGATACAGAAGTGATTTTACTGACATTATCTATAAAAGTGCTATCTCATCCATTACAAACTGATAAGGCCAGCAGTGACCGTTTTCTGTTACTTTAGTAAAAATGCCAGTGAAGAATTTGAGTTTCAAGTTCCTTGTTCAAAAAAAATGGTATACCTCTGATTGGAAAAGCAGAGTTTTATATACTCCCCATAATTCTTCAAAATTACCTTTTTACTTTAAAAAAGTTACCTTCTTTTGTGGGAACAAAATAGATGTGGTTTTTGTGCTTGTTGAATTTATAAACTGTAGAGGGCATATTGCTACATAGATATAAAAGTATCCCCTTACATATAAATGGAACCATACATGAAACTTAACTATTTTTAGTATTATGTGTGGAATCATGTTATAGTGTGATATGCTTTTATTAGCCTCTAAATAGCCATTACTAGAATGCTAAGCAATAGAATTCTTATCAGGATATTTTGTGTAATCTGAATTATTTAAACTATATTATGAAGGAAAAAGATCTTTATAACAAACAAAAATAGTTCTGCGCTTTTTAGGATAGTTAAAGTTTACTCTAAAATTACATTTCTGTGTTTTGCCAGCTGGTGTATTCCTTTAATGTTCTTACTATTGTTGAGCTTGTTAATCATGTATTATATTCCAAGTCCTTAAAGCTTAACATGCTTTTGACTCAGTTTGTTTTGAAATATGATTAGCAAGTTTATCCCTAGTAGACAATAGCTAATAAATGAAGTACTTGAATCTAGTTCAAAAGTAAATCACCAAAATATCCTGTCTTTTAAATGATATCTTTGATCTGCCAACTGTAAGGATTCTTCTCACCATTTTTTTAAAGCATTTATGATGTTGGAGATTTATATAATCTGAAAGTAATTGGTGCTTCAGTCACATCTGGAATTGAAAGGATGAGATGAACAATTGTTTATTTCATAACAGTGTGAGTTTCAGTGAGGTGAGGTTATCTACCCTCTGAGTTCTGCTAGGCTTCCTGGGGTAGAGAGCAATAATGTGTAGTTTAGAAGTGAATGCTTAATAAATGAATATAATATCAATTATTAAAAGCAAAGCTCTTCAAAATTTTCTTGGCTGGTGGTAGTATGAGAAGATAGTGTAAGGGGCAAGGTAGTATAAAATGTCAAAAATACTGCTTTATAAGAGTGCCAGGAAGTACATTTGTTGTGAGGATTACGTGAAATAAAAAATATGAAGCATTTAGCGTAGTGCCCAACCTGTGGAAAAAGTGCTTGTGTTGGTGTTATTGTAAATGGCGTGTGGTCTGTTTTTTTATCATTCATATTTCGTTCACAATATGACAGCTTTCTGAAATTGTATGTTCATCCTCATTATTAACAGATTCAAGGTTTATGAATTTGCCTACCTGCTAAAATGTATTTGTAACCCCTGTATTAGTACTCGTGGTGCTTTTGCTGGAGTCATCAGTAGGCACGTTTCTAGAGGAGGTGGGACAAGGCACCGTTCTGCTGCCTTGTGTTCACTCTCGTACTGTAAAGTGTCCTGCTCGTGCTCTATTTAGTGCCACTTTTTTTCATTTTTGTGATTTTTGGGGGTGATTTTACTGTTTAAGGTGGCCCCCAACCATAGTGCACAAGTGCTGTGCAGTGTTAGCAAGCACAGAAGTGTGATGTGCCTGCGGAGAAGATGCGTGCGCTAGACAGGCTTCCTTCAGGTGGGGGTCGTAGCTCGGTGCTCAGGGACGGTCCAGAGAATGAGCACTGGAGCGAGGCTGTGTAAAGGGCCTTCTCAGCTGTTCTAAGGGTTTGGGTCCTTTTGTTAAGAGCAGTGGAAGCTACTGAATTGTTTTAAGCAAGGAAAATGATATTGAGAGTTTTATAAAGATCCCTTTGATCACAGTGAGGAGAATGGACAGAAAGGGAGCAGCCCTTGTATAGTTGCCATGGCAACTGACTTGGGCTTACAGTATAGTGTGGGGACATGGGCTTTATGTCCTTCAATGGTCCCAACACTGCTGTAAAGGAGATGCCCTTGTTCTCCCTATTTGGCAGGGAAGAATTCCTGCAGTAAATAACTTGCTTAATGTCACATGTCTGATAAATGGCTGCATTGATCTATTAGATAGGATAATGTTTACTGGACAGTGCCTGCTACATAATAAGTGTTCAATTCATGTTTCATTATATACTTATATTGTATTCTTTTTTTCCCCTCAATACATTCAAAAATTTCTTTTTTTAAAAAATGGGAAGGTAGGTAAAAGCCTCCCTCTCATCCCAACCCCCATTCACTTATTTCTTCCTAATTCTAGAAACTTTACTGATCTGTGAGTTTGTCTTAAACCACCCAGTACCCTATTACATTAAAGTATACTAGGGCTGAGGAACTCTATGGCTCTGTCCATAACCACACCATTGCAAAGGAATAGAGAGCCTCTTTCTTCTTGTTGGTGAAGCAAATAGCCATTTTCACTTTAGTTTTGTGTCTGTAATATAAGTGGATTTTCAGGGTTTCAGGGGTGCGGTGATAGAAAGCAGTGTTGGTTGTTTGTCATTTCTGTGCTCGTAAAGATACGAATTTTCTCCTCTGTCTCACTGCCCAGAGGGTCACATGGCCATATCCTTTTGTTACAAGAAAGGGGCATATATCTTAAAATCGATAGTCTTTTCCAGGAAATTAACATGGGTGCTCTTTAATCCTCCATCCTTTGCTACCTTGCATCCAAGCCCAAGTCTGTCACACAGCACGGTCACTAGTGGACTTGATATTAATATTATGTTATTATAAAGATTTGATGGTGTCAGTACTGATTTTAAGAAAGCCAGAAATACAGTAATAATACTCAGCTACCTAGAAAACTATAATTTAGAGTACTATTGTCTGTGTGCTATCCAGGTAGATGATGTTTTCCTGGATTAAATGAGAACAAGAGTTGGATTTATCATTAGGAATTCAAAAGAGAAAATATTTGAATACTTTAAATCTGCGATTCAGAGAAAATGATGTAAAAAAGGCACCTGTTGGTTTAGTTAAAATTATTGTAACTTTTATTAATTTATTTATTTACTTTGCCATAGGGTCTCACTATGTTGCCCAGTCTGGTTTCAAATTCCTGGACTTAAGCCATCCTCCCTCCTCAGCTTCCCAAGTAGCAGGGAGTACAGGCACACAACATCATGCCTGGTGTATGTTGTAACTTTGTAAAAAGTCCCTTGGCTTTTTGGTATTTGAACTTTCTGTTTATGAACAGTATGAATTTGAAAGTAATTGCAGACTTCTCACCAAGTCTCTTCTGTGTACAGGGTCATTGAGCAGCTTGGTGGGAAGCAGCTGGTGATGAACCACATGCATCATGAAGACCAGCAGGTCCGGTATAATGCTCTGCTGGCCGTGCAGAAGCTCATGGTGCACAACTGGTATGCTATAACTTTTTTGCTCACACTCATACGTAGGTCTGCAAGCTCTCATTTGCCCATTCTATAGTTCTTATGTAAATGATCTTATGAGTGATCATTTTTAATACCAGTGATTTTGATTAAAAATTTAGAAATATATTTTAGTAACTCAGAGCAATGACATGATAATTTTAAAAAGACGATCTGCACTAATGGTCTCAAAGAATGTATATTCAGAGTAATAATATCAAAACAATTCCAGAAATAACTAAAAGGACTCTGTGACATAAGTCAGTCTTTTTTATAGTTGAATGGAATACAATTTGATTACTGATTACTTTAGAGATGCTATAATTTTGTGGTGTTTTGCTATTTGACATATGGTTAACCTGGATGGATTTTACCAGTTCACATAAAAACACTAAAAACTGATGGATCAATTTAGATTCAACTGTCAAATTTCATTCATTGTAGCTTTTTGCTTTTGAAGTAACCAAAGTCATGCTTTCCTGTTGTCTGTTTTTATTTTTAAAATAAAAATTATTGACATACTTAAAACAAGTTGAATTAAGGAGTAAGTGCTTAGATGTAATGGTGGGTCCTTGTGTACATGAAAGAACAAGTGAGGATTCCCTTTGCGTGCCCATTTGTATCTATAGGTTGAGTGTTCAGTGCTTTCAGGGCTCTTCTGAACAGTTCAAATGCCTCTCTATTCTCCACCCTCTGGAAGAATAATCTGATTTTGGACTGTTTTTGTTAAGGCACAACGAACAACAGTACATTGCCTATAACAATAATGCTACCATGCCTCCAAAGGAAAGGATTAATGGTACATTAGAATGGGTGCATTTGCAGATACAAGCAGATACAGTATAAGAGAGTATCTAGGCATCAAGTATTACATATTATGGTCCTGCCACTTAAGCACTTTTCTCACAGATACTGACATTTATGCATTCTTACAACAACTGCTTTTTGAGTACTTCTTACCCTGACATGTTAAATGCCATCTATAAATATGATGGAAGTGGGTGCAAATTTACATAGGATGATTAGAGAAGACCTCTCTGTGTAGGCCAAACAGTTAAGCTGAGACAGTAATAAGGAACCAGTCATACAGATCAATTATTGAGAGTAATAAGCATTTCAGTTAGAGAGAGTGAAAGGGGAAGAGGCCATGAAGCAGGAATGAGCTTGGCTTTTTTAAAACAACATATAGGGACTTACGTGGTTGTGACGCTTATGGGTGGAGATGCCACTGGCACCTAGTGGGTAGGGACCAGAGGTGCTGGTAAATATCCTACAGTGTAGTGACTGTACCCAATATTAAAGAAGTATCTGGCCCTATGTGTCAGTTCTGAGGTTGAGAAACTCTGATTTGAAAGATAGTATAAGGGCTAAGATGGAAATATATGATTGAGGAGAGGTAGGCAGAGACCTGATCACAGAAGGTCTTGTGGACTGCCATTTGACTCTTGCTTTTATAAGATGAGTTGAAAGCCATCGAAAGATTTTTAAACAGGGGAATGACAAGACTTGGTATATGTTTTAAAAAGACCACTTTGACATAATATTGGAAGTGGTAATATAGCTGAGAATTTTCTAGAATTACTGAAAGGCATCAATTCCCAGAATCATGAACACTAATGCATCTCAAAAAAGATAAATAAAGGAAATCTGCTGCTATGTATGTATAATGAAATCATATGAAATTAAACATAAAGAGACAACTGTTAAAATAACAGGAGAGAAAAGACAGTACCTTCAAGAGAATAACAATTAGACTGACAACCAAGTTCTTACAGGCAGCAATGGAAGACAAAATTCTGTGGAACAATACTTCACTTTGCTGAAAAATATTTAGAACTATATCACCTTCAAAGTATCATTCAATAATGAAAGGAAAATATGACATTTTAGGTAACAGAGAGTATTTTGTACCAGTAGATGCTTGCTTACTGAAGGAAATGATTAAGAATTACTCTTTAGGCAGAAAGGAAATGATCCCAAGGGGATGAAGGAAGGTATTATGAGAAAAAATCACTAACTACTTGGGTATACTTAACCTACTTAATAATTATTTATGAGCAATGACTGTGTGTAAGCTCTGTTTTAAGTGTTTAGGGTATAACATTGAAAAACCACCACCACAAAAACTTCCTGCCCTCACAGGGCTTACATTCTAGTGAGTCTCTACACAAATATTGACTGCATAAAGGAATAATAAGGTACCCTTTGTGAATTAAAAAAATAACTGAAATACAGAGCAGCAGAAATAAAATCTTCTAAGTTTTTACATTGTTCTGAAGGAGAGTAAAGATATAGCTAAAAGTAGATTTTCATAAGTTAAGCATGTATGCAAATTTTCTACAGTATCATGAAAAAAACAGAGATCAAAAACAAAACTTCCAAACTCAACCAGTGTGAAAGAAGGCAAGGGATCAGAGAAAATGACACATTTAAAAAGTCAGGTATGTAGAAGGCAAAGAATATGATAGACATAATTCCAAACACCAGTCATTACAATTAAAAACGAACTAAACATTCCAGTTAAAAGATAAAGATTGTCACATAAGAACAAAAGAATTCTAATCTAACTAAATAGATTTATAGGAAGCACATTTAAATTAAAACTTATATGGGAGACTATATAAAATATTTACACAAGGCAGATACAAACAAAATAAAGCTGGCCTAATTATATTCATAACATATGAAATAGACTATAAAGAGTAAGTATTATTAGAGATTGAGAGGACTACCACGTAATAGTAAGAGTTTCTCTTTACCAGAAAGATGTACTGAAGATATGATGTCAGCCCCATTTTCTTTCTCCTCTTCCTCTAGAATTCTACTTAGAAATAAGATGTATTTTATTACTCTATCCTCCATATCTCAAACCCTATTTTATCTTTTCCATCTTTTGATTCTCTCCCGCTTTGTGGATAGTATCTTTATATCACTAATTGTTTCTTAAGTGTTTCTAATCAGCTGTTAAAATGACCATTTATTTAAATATTCAATTATTATGTTTTTTTCTAAAAGTTACAGTTTTTTTCATTTTCAAGTCTGCTTAATCATTTTCCATAATCTCTTACTTCTTAGTCATTATTCAGTCCCTTCTTTTACTTTTTAAAATGTTTTAAATATGCTTGCTTTATGTTAAATTTTTAATGCTTTTAATGTCCCAAAATTTCTTAGAATCTTCTGTTTGTATTTTCTACTGGTTCTCACATATAATGCCTACTTTCTTTCTATTCCTTCCTTGCTTGCTTGCTTCTTTCCTTCCTTTCTTCCTTTCTTTCTGTGCTGCACAGTTAGGAAATTCAGTCTAACATATAATGACAAAAGAGATGGGTCAATGATTCTCCTGGTATATAGGGTATAGGGGTGGGAGGAACAGAGAGAAGTGAGGAAGAAGGTGAGATTACCAAGGGGCACAAGAAAATTTTTGGAGATAATGTATATGTTCCTTATTTTGATTGTCATGATGGTTTCACAGGTGTATACTTACATTAAAACATACCAAATTATATACTTTATGCAGTTTATTGTATGTTAATTATAACCCAATAAACTTTTCAAAAGTTGGATGGAGACAACCAAAAAAAAAAAAAAAAAAGATCACTTTGGCTACTCTCTAGAGAATGGATTGATTGTATCGGGCTAAATGTGAAAGCGAGAAGAGAATTTTAGCTGGTTCTCATGGTGGTCTAGGGTTGAGGTGATTGATGGATTGGAGTAAGTGGTAAAGGTTGAGGTAAGAAGTAGATGGATTTAGGTAGAGTTCAGAGCTAGAGCTAGTGTTTTTACTTTTTTCCCATATCCTTACTGCAATTTGAATGGGAGAAAAGCAGAGAGTACTCCAAAATAGTTTTTATCTGTGAAGCAGAAGGAATAACTTCAAGTCTGTCAGTAAAAAGATAGAGTACTTTACTGGATTTTTCTCCTCATTTCACTTTACCTCAAGCTAGATTTTTCAACATAAAAGAATTACTTAGAAATTTCATGTCTCATGGTTTGTTTACATATCTTTCATGAAATTAGTTTAAAGGATATTGGTGTTTAATAGAGTAAAGCTGTTGCAGTCAGTGAACTTGTATATGCCAGATGTTTTTCTGAAGTCCTGTGAAAGTCAGTTTTATTTTCCCTTTTTGTTAAAATTAGGGTTGTTGAAGTATAATTCTTGTTTTATTAATAAAAAGTGATTTCATTTTAATAGTTCTTTTTCTTGAAGAATTTGTTGTTGGGTTTAGTGTTTTTCTTGTTTTTTTTTTAATGTATATTCCTGAGTGAAAGAAATGTGCATAAAATGGAAATAGAATGTTGACCTTTCTCCTTTGCCTATAGAGGAAAGTTTTTGGTTGAGAATTTTTGTTGTTCAAATGATTATGCATTGAAGATGAAATATTTTAAATTTGATTTTTTCCTTGAATTTAGGAACTTAGTCTCATAGTACATTTTTCTATAGTTGATTGCAAGAGGAAGAGTATGCTTGTACAGACAGAAACTGGCTTATTCGTTCGTTATCACTGGCTAATTGATGAGAGTTCTTTTTTCCACTCTCTAATTATGTGCCAAGCTATTTTAACTTTAATGTTTTAAATTTGATAAATCTCCTTTGCATTTAGTGAAGAAGATTATTGTTACTATATATTTCTATACTTTATTCATAAAGAAATTTTCATATTAAGGAAAATTACTATTCATATGCGACCTCTATATTTTCTTGTGACTTACAAATTTCTGTATGACTGTGAGCGAGAGAATGAAAGTTGCTCAAGTAATAGCAATTTATTTCTTTTTTTTAATAGTCCAAAGCCAAGCAATTTATTTCAATACCAGATTAATAGGAGACTAAATAGAATACTATTTGGAAAGTAATCTTCTGCAAAGTATATCCCCAAATGTAAAAGGGGTTTGGATCAATGTCTTTACTCAGGTAACCTAGTTGTCTGTATTAAACCATTCTAGTTAAAACTACCTTTCTGCTTGCCTAAAATAGGGGCTTTTTAGCCTAAAATATGTTACTGATGTTCTAAAGATGTTTATTGATTCAGTCTTATAAAGTTCTCTTAGGAGTACTTACTTTCATATCACATGAAAACTTGAAAGCACAGTTGAGTTTGTTGTCTCAGCATCAGTTTGATTTAAATTGAAAAGAGTTTTTATAAATGATATATTTTAGCACTACATAATAAAATAAATTATTTGAAAGTAATTAAAATACAATCGTGGATGAAAGTAGCATAAAGGTCTCTGTGGCAGGAGCAGCAGCAGCAGCAGCACTTTTCCAGAGCCCTGTCAACATTTTCCAGACTCACCATTCAATCCCATGCCACATTCTTACATTTCCAGCACAGCTTGAATTTTCTTTTCTACCCTAATTGATTTTTAAAATTTTGATATTGCATTATTCCTAAAGTTTTTGTTTATTAGACTAATTTGTAATTTTTGATAGAGTAAAGTTAATATTTATTATTTTCTGCAGGGAATTTAAGTTTTAAGTATAATTTCAAAATTACATTCTAAGTATAAATTAGATACCAAATCATAGAACTGAGTCAGCGCGGATCTTGATTTTGATTCCACTATTAGGAGTTGAATACTATTTCTTGATAATGTAGCTATAGAGTTGAGTTTATATAACATGAAGTATAGAGTTATATAACATGTAAAAGTATTTATTTAATTCTTTTTCATGATTTTATGATTGATTTCAAAATTATTTCCCTGATTGTAGGTCTTAGCATAGCCAGTGTTTTTCCCCTTCCACTTCACATCGGTGTTTAGATAGAATAATGGATTACAGATAACCCTACCTGAGTGTGGATAGGGAGAGGAATAGAGTTGCTAAGGAGGGAGGGGACAGTTGGTGTCCATTGGGGCCCCCTCACTCGGGAGGCCTCCCGCAGGCTGCTCCTGCTCACAGGTGTCCTTCGCTGTCTCATGTGCAGCCTTCGGATCTTTCTGTGCCCACCGTGATGTTCTTGGTGCATCCCTTATTCTTTTGTGCAGTGCTGGCTTTTTATATTTATAAATTTGGCAAAATATATAAACAATGACAACTTACTCTAGAGAACTTATGTATATACTCCCAGTTCATACATTTAACATCATAAAATTTCATCATTTTTCTCCTACAGAATGATTTAAAATGTAATCAGCCTCTAATTCAGAAGCAACAATATGTGCATATGGACAGCTCAGGACTTCAGGAAAGGAACACTGAATTTTGTAGGTAGAGGATCTTGTGTAGAATTTTCTATGTATATTTCTAGATTCTTTTTCAACTCTTTCTCAAGCAGAATAAGTTATAAGAGTATTCCCCTCTCTAGGTCTGTATGTATAGGTAAATTAATGTAACAGAGAAAAACTCACCAGGCGAACAGTATGGATAAAACTGCTTTGTACTCTGACGTTTGTATCTGCTTAGGATATTTTAGTTATTCTGTAAGTGCACAGCCATAAACAGAGTAATTAAAATAGTTACTTAAAACTGAAGGGGAAAAAAAGCCCTTATGTGTTTTAACCTTTTAGCATTAATAATCATGTTACTAAAATATTCCATATAATTTTTAATAAACATGTAACATTTTCAGATTTAACTTTTCGATAATTAATTTAGAAAATTTTGGTCTCTTTCTGGGTGCTTGGAATTTTCCACATTATTATTTTACATTTTTAATGAAGGAACCTTTGAGAATATCTTTATTGTATGTTTTATGTATTAAAAAATATATATATATATGTCACAGGATTTTTACAAAGTATTAAGACCAATTACAAGTAAAGAGGAATTCTTTACAGCTATCGTCTCACCATCAGTTGGGCAGGTCTGTCTCCCAGTCTAAAGCCACTGCTGCTTTGCTGGTGAAGAGATATTTCTTGAGACTGTGTATAACTTTTTCTTTTTCTGGACACTGTGTACCACTTAATTGCAGTTGATTTGGAAGTGCCAGCATAATATAAACCTTAGATTGTTACAAAGTACCAGCATAAATAATTTGAAAGAGGTGGATAATATGCATTGACAGGTAAAGAAAATGAAACCCCTGGTGCATAATGGAGTCTGTGTACTTTGTAATTAAATATTAAATCAGGTACAGATTTCACATGTCGGTGCACATGGCTCAGGTGTAAAGATCTGTGGATCTAGTTCATGGTTTAGTTTTGTTTGATTAGGATCAACCTCTTAGACAAACAGATACCTGAATTGAGTTTTGAAGAATTGATAAACCATAGACAAAAGAAAAGGTTTGTGTAGTAAGAAGAAATGGAGAAAAATGAATTAATTTGCTTTGCTATTAAACGCTTTCTCTCCTCTTTCTATGGGCGGAGTAGTTACTTTGTGGTTACTTGGTATATTTCATTGCACACGTGTGTCTGTGTGTGTTTGTGTATGTTTTAAGTAAACCTCAATAGAATGATCTGTAGAGTATGCTAAAAATCAATTTAATACAGGTTAAACAAATTTTATATCTACTCTCTAAGGGAGTTAAGCTTTTGAATTATTTTCTCAGTTTTCTTTTATGCATGTCACCCAGATGTTACATCTTGATGGGGGCAAAAATCTCATGGGTAATGGAAATGAATTGACAAGTTTTTGTCACTAGTAAAAATCTGAGGATTCAGCCCTCCTCACCCAAAAAAGATGATAAGCCTGTCATCTTAAGAAAGGTACCTTTTGATGTAAATATTCTTTAATTAGATTTTCATTAAATTTACATTTTAAAAGAATTATGCAGCAATGTAGCAGTTACTTTTTTAATATTCTAAATTTAAATCCCCTTATGTGAGTTAAATGAAGTTTATCATCCATCCATATTTGTATTTAAAAAAATGAATTCCAGAAAAAGGTGCCAAAGTGTTAGCTCAAGGGCCAGAGGTTTTCCTAAAAGATCAGATTTCTTACACCCACACAGTATCAAAGCTCTGTTTCCCTGTACCTCCTGTACTGGTTGGTGCTTCAGGGCTTAAGGGCTAGGTATTTGTACACGCCTAAAACAAAAATAGTCTCTGGAATGACAGCAGTTCCTGTCTTGCTAAATATCCTAGAAATGTCTTCTGAGAAAACGTTTTAGTGTTTGGTTTGAACACTGCTCTGTTCCATTTGTATCTAGTTCCTTTTTCAGATAAGAGAGCTCTGGGAGTGTTTACTTTTATCTCTGTGATTGTCTCTGATTTAGGCAGGAATACTTGTTAGATAATTAAGTATGTGCTAAAGTAGAGAAATATGAAGTAGAAAATAAAGGCATAGCACACAGTTGCAGTGCAGTGTCGTGGGCGCTGTGACAGAAGTATATATAATGGTGTTATAGGAGTTTAGCAGTGGTGACTGAGGGAGGTGGTACTTGAGCTGAGTCCTAAGGACTGAGGAGTCGGGGGGGGTGAAGATGTGGTTGGAGTGCAGGGAGAACTTCCAGGCAGAGGCTGTGAGAGCAGGCTGTGTTTGGGTTGTCAAAGCAGTGTCACCAGAAACAACTTGAAAGACTGGGAGCGGCCGAACTAACGCTGGAAGGCCACCTTTGAAGTTATGTGTTCTGTCTCAGTATTTCAGGAAGGCTTAACCTAATCATAGTAATCTGAATGTCAATTTTATTTCTCTTAGGATTTTTATTTTAATAAGTAAAGGATTTATCTTTCTTATGCCACGTTGGCAAGTCCAGAGCTGGAACCAGAGACTCAACATGGTCATGAAAGAACCAGGGTCCTTCAACCTTCCTGCCCCCATCAGTAGAGTGGAGCTTTCATCCTCCTGGCTGTGATTGAAAAGGAACATGTGCAAAGAAGAATGCTTTCTTATGAAACTTCATCTTTTTTTTTTTTTTTTGACTTTTTTAAGTGGAATTTTACCTACTGAAGAGTTGTTTTCACCTAGATTCACCAGTTTTGACATTTTGCCACATTTGTGTTCATGTGTGCTCTCTCTCTTGCTCTCTCCCTTTCTGAACTATTTGAGAATAAGTGGCAGATATTTTGGCCCTTCAATCCTCAATACTTCAGCAGTGGGATATACTCTTATACAACTATGGTGCACTGATGCAATATATAGCTCATATGTAGACTTCCTTCTCTATTGCTTATACTCTTGGCTTAGCAAATACTTTTTGTCTATTTCAGGATCATACACATCTAGTTGTCATGTCCTCTTTAAGTAGAGCAGTTCTTTGGTCTTTCTTAATGTGGATAGTGTTAAATACTACAGGGCAGTTGCTTGGTAGATTGTCCTTCACTTTGGGGCCGTTGGTGTTTTCTCAGGATGAGGTTGAGGTTGTACGTTTTGGCAGGAACAGCAGGAGGGATATGGTGTCCCCCTCAGTGTTTCCATCAGGAAGCTCCTTAGTCATTTCACCCTATTATTGGCAGTTTAACTTTGAGCACTTGGTCACGGTGGCATCTGTTAGATTTCTCCACTGTAAGTGAACTTTTTTTTCTTTTGAATAAGTAAGTAATCTGTGGGGAGATACTTTGAGATGCTAAATACTTGTTCTGTTTCCCAGCACACTCTCACTCAATTATTTTAGCATCCACAGATATTTCTTGACTGAGTCAATTATTATTATGAAAGTTGCAAAGTATCTTTTGAAATTTTATTTTTAAAAAATGTTAATGCCTTTTAAGTCAGCAGTCTGTATTCATCAGTGCTTTGGGAACTGAATCTTAAACAGGGAAAATGTAACAGTTTGGAAGAGAATCTTGTCTAGGTTTCCTTGGGAGACTGGGGAGGAGGTGAGAATGGCCCCATGCATGGACTTTCAGAGCCAAGCTCCCAGAGAAAAGCTATTGGAGGAAGTGAGAACTTTATGTTATTGTGTTTCTCCTTTCCGTCTAGCACCTAAGTACCATTTGATAAGTTTCATTTCAGATAGTTACTTAGAGAAAAATGTGACTCAGTATTACCTTCTTATCTTAATTATGATTTTCTGAAAATGACATATGTTCAATCTCTGCCAGGGTGTTTTTATGATGGACATAATAAAGCTGTTAAAAAGCTTCTCCTCACCAAGCTTTTCAACACAACTTAGTACTAGAGATTTTATTTGAGATACTAAGAGTGAGTGTTCTCTCACATGAATATAATTTTAAGAAAATTAAACTATAAGATGTTTAGATTACTGTAGACATTCTTCTCCTTAGTTATCAGAAATATAAATGAATGACATGTATTTGGTAAGGTTCATATGTTCATGGCCAGTATGTTAGTAATGTTAATAAACTTTTAGCATAATTTTAAGACTCTACTTTTTTTAATCTGTCTGATTTTGTTCTGCCTACAAAAGAAAATTGTGTGTGTGTATATACACACACCTCTTTTCTAAGATATTTTTTGCATATTTTGTTTGAAATCAAATATATCCAGTTTATTGTCTCTTGACAACAACCTATAATAATTTTGCTATTTGTATCCTAAGAATTACAAGTTATTTTAAGTAAGACTAATACATTCTGATTTATTCATTTCATTTTTGATAAAATTGAAGGAATGGTAAAAATTGATTCTTAAATGATAATCTAAAAAATTAGTGTTTTTATAGATTGTGTGAATGTACATTTAGCTAAAAAATAATGTAATTGATAAAATTGTATGAACAAGTTAGCCACTAGAAGTTCCATCAGAACAAAACAGGAATATATCAATAATTGATTCGAAAGAGTACCTTAGTTAAACTGAGGCCTAAATAGTTTTTCTTATTCTTTATATTCACCAGGAATAGTTTGTTTGCAAGAAACAAAAACCTACTCACATTAGCTTTAATATAAGGAGATAATGTTACAAGGATATCATGTAGCTCACAGAATCTAATACTAGGTGAAGTCACATAATCCACTGAAACTGGGGACCAGAAAGCTGGCAGGAAGCAAGGCAGCAACTTTTTCCATCTCCCTTTACCTCTGGGCCACATGGTTTCTCACATCTGTAGCCTGTCTGCTTAGTGCTTTTCTATAGTCTGGCCTTTCTGCCTAAAACCTAGTGTTGCTCCAAAGCAGCACACTAAACTCAGTGTCTTCATGATTTTCTAGCTCAGCTTTCCACATTCAGCTGGCTCAGTTTGGTTATGCCATTTTAAAAAAAAAATTTAGAATATTATGGGGATACACATGTTTTGGTTACATAATTTGCTTTTGTACAGTTGGAGTCAAAGTTACAAGTGCACCCTTCACCCAGTTAGGGTGCATTGTACCCGTTAGGTCTGAGTTTACTCATCCCCTCCTCCCCTTCCACCTACTTGATTTCCATTGAGTTTTATTTCCATATGTGCACGTAAGTGTTGATCAATTAGTTTCAATTTAGTATTGAGTACATGTGGTGTTTGTCTTTCCATTTTGCTATACTTCACTTAGAAGAATGGTCTCCAGTTCCATCCTGGTTTTTATGAAAGTTACTAGATCACCATTTTTTTTTTTTTTTATGGCTGAGTAGAACTCCATGGTGTACATATACCACATTTTATTAATCCACTCATGTATTGATGGGCATTTGGGTTGTTTCCACATCTTTGCACTTTTGAATTGTGCTGCTATAAACATTTGAGTGCAAGTGTATTTTTAATAAAATGTCTTTTTTTCCTTTGTGTAAATACCCAGTAAGGGGGATTCCAGTGTAAAATAAGCCAAGGGGACAGGGCAAGGGAGGGCTAAAAAGTGCACAATGGATGTGGCAGTGACAATGGCATTGGTGACCTGGGCCGGGGCCCTTGGTGGCCACAGAAGATAGGTGGCAGCAGGCTGAGGACAGTGATGAAGTAAGAATAGTGTGAGCATTTCCTTCTGAAGCTGTGTCAAGCCAGGGAGGAGGGAGGCTAGTACTTGGGACCTGAGGTGGAGATTGGATTTTTGTTATCTCTTATTTGTTTTAAAACAGGTGATGTTTAGATGCTGCCAGAAGGAAGTTAGAATGGGAGAGATGGAAGACTCAAGGCCCTGAAGAGTGGGGATGGGGCTGTCACCTAGATAGAGATCATTAGTGGGATTGTCTACCATTGAATGAGTAGATACTTCCCTGCCCAGTACTCCTAATGGTGAGATTAAAACATCTGTCCAGATTATTAGCAAATATTTATTGAAATGAATTGCTAAATTGGAGGGGGGCAGTGAAGTGGGGTGTCCAGTTTACTCAGAATAAGTATTTTCCTCATAGCTAAAGATTTAACTTGTTAAGTTCCAAACTAGTAATTTGGTGGTGGAGGTGGGGCTGGGTAGCGGGTGGGAAGCAATACGATTCTTTAAAATTGTTCAGTGTATTCCCCAGTCTTTATCAGTTACTGTGTGTGCAACAGATGGCAGATGACAGTAGAGTGAAACAGTCCTGTCCCGGACCGTGGGAGGGAAAAGAATTAACATTATTGAGGCTCTAAAGCAGCACTAACCAGAGACTCACATTGTCTTTTTAATCCTCATACATCTCTGCATGGCATATGTCACTCTTCTCCTGTGTATATTGTTAATAAGAGATAAGACGTCCCAGGCATAAGGGTGGTTAAGTAATTGTCCAGACTCTTCTATTTATGGGCATTAGATTGGAACCCAGGTCGTGTAACCACTAATTCCAAATTTGGTGTCCCTCCATCCTGCTCTCTCCAATAAGGCATACTTGGGGTCTAATGGGTGAATAGCCACTCGCACCCCTTGCCCAGCACCGTGAGAGTTCTTCCTGCCAAGCCAGTTTTCTGCTTTGCTGTGCGGATGGCACTGCCGTGGAGCTCACCCCTCTTCAATCTCTTCTTATTTTCATTGTCTGGGTCTATTGCTTACTGTCCTGATGATTCATTCTTTTCTTTTCCTCTCATCTCCTTGCCTTTTCTGTCTTGATTGAAGCTACTACATCTACGGTTTGCTGAATGATTTGAAATTTTTTTTGTCCCTTCCTTCCTTTTGTTCCTCCCACACCCTGACTTTTGTGCGGGAAGCCAGCTGCATGCAGGTCCTGCCCGGCAATCAGATGGCCTTTCCTACAGCTGGGACTAATGGATGGGCCCCAGTAGGTTGATTGCCTGGCCTTCCCTTCTTTGTGCATCACTTATTTAATCACTGCCTGCTGCTCCTGGCTCTCTGTTGATGGAAAAAGATGCCTTTTTACCCCCTTTCCCAACTTGACTTTAGGTTTAGGGTGATGACTCTTACCACTGAAAGGGAAAGTAACTTATGTCTTTGGTGTTAAGAAAACAACTTCTAAGGACAACTGAACTCTGCCTGACCCCTAAGTCCTAAGTTAAGCATCTTCCCACGTCTTTTTAGGAGTAGACACAACTTGAGTTATAAGCATTTTAATCAAGTAAATATGGCTGTCATCATAGCCGTCAAATTTTACAGATTAAATTAACACCATTTGTTTCTTTTTTGATATCTTAGCTTTTGAAGTTATGAGGGTGATTTCTCTCATTTAAGAACCTTGCTTGTTGTGCCCGCTTACCTATAGAATCAAGAAAATCAATTAGATAACATATTAAATATAGTAGTTTAAAATATTAAAACATATATTAAATCTATATTAAATGTCCATTTAAGAATTTTTTTTACAAGTAGTGATTTATAATTTCAAGACCTGTTTTTTCCTCCCCCAAGTACCTGTATTTGGAATTATCTGTATTTTATTATTTATCATTATATATATTTTTTAAAAATACCTTTTTATCATTTGTAGTATCTTTGAAGTAATGTTTGTCATACTTTCTTTTTTTTATGCTTTCGGGTTTCACATTATAAAAGCTATTGCTGGTGATAGAATATTTTACTTTTTGGGCCTCTGTTTTTAAACAATATTCTGGAGTTCCTTCAAGTAGTATGGTGCAATAGTATCTATTCAGAATTTGGCAGCCATGATTTACTTTAATCTTATTAATTTACCCCTGTGGAAATAAAAATTTTTAAGTACCTTGGATTATTAGATTATTATTTTAAGTACCTTAGATTATAAAATGCTAAAGATGCACTTTTAAAAATTGTGACTGTATAAGAATAGACTTTATATGGTAACAAATAGGGACCAATTCATTTCCTGAAATAAATTTTTAAGTTGAAGCTTTAAGGAAAAAAACAAGCTTCTAATTTAGAAATAATTGTTAGTAGAAATTATTTTTCCTTTGTATCATGTTAAATGAGAGTAAATATGATAAATTATGGGTATATAATCAATACTGATTATTAAATACAAAAGTAAGCATATAGGTGTGTTTAACAACAGAATATTTACTGTTGTTGAAAATGTTCTCATTAGTGGCATAACATTTTTTCAAAGAATTAACTATTAGAGTGGCTTGTATTATTTTACTTGAATGATCTTTGGATAGTTTTGATTATAAGTTGGGGCTGGGCAGTCCAAGAGCTGAGGGATTCGAGCTTCTTCCAGCTCAGCATATTGCCATCCCTGGGTTGTGACCCTCATCCTCATGACTGTGTGTGTCAGTGGATGTTCCAAGCAGTGGGAAAGGTCCTAGGAGCTGCCTCCAATACTTCCATGTACACCTTATTGGCCATTACTTAGCACATGGCTACGTGTAGCTGCAAAGCAACTGGAAAACAAAGTCTTTATTCTGGTAGGCCACATACCCTACCAAAATTCAAGAGTTCTGTTATTGAGGAAGAAGAAGAGAAGAAAGATACTGGGGAACAACCAGCAGTCTTATTCCCAGGAGTTAAAAATCTGTTATATTTGCTTATGTGTTAAAATTTATAACTAATTGCTTTGACTTTGATTATTAGGTGTTTTTTTGGGGGGTGCATAGGATCTACCTCTACCAGCATAGATAATTGAGGCAGCTGTGGGTATGCTTGGGTTTCAGGACCTTTTGTGTGTGTGTGTTGGATGGATACTGTGCTGATGTCATAATAAGGTTTGAGGGAGGCACATCTCACACATGAGCATGAAGACCCAACAATCATGCTTATGACTACAAAAGGATCAAATAACTACTTATTTATCTATTCATTTAGAGACAGAGTCTTGCTCTGTTGCCCATGCTGGAGTGCTGTGGTACAATCATAGCTCACTACAGCCTTGGACTCCTGGGCTCAAGAGATCCTCCCACTTCAGCCTCTGGAGTAGCTGGAACTACAGCACACACCACCATGCCCGGCTGGTTTCAGGACATTTTAAAGCTCCTTCTTCCTTTAAGACTTAGAAAAATCTTGTAATCCCTTGTAAATTAATATCTGGTAAATCTTACGGCATTGACATTGCCAAGAATTTTTATGTTTTAATGTTTGAAATGTTTAAGAAATCAAAACCATTGAAGTAGTTATATCGCTTCTATTGGTTTATTAACTTTTAAAAATAGCTAATTGTAGATTATATTGAAATGAAATTTATTTTATTTTGAAAACTGATTTTTGACAGAGAAGGTTGGTAATAGTAGTTGGTAGTTCCATTAATCACATACTTTTTACGTTTATATCAGATTTTGAAATTTAAAGAAATCTAACTTTCCTGTTTTATCTTTTTTTGGGAAAGCTGGATTGCTCATCCTGTGGTGGCCGGGGCAGCAGGCACACGCTTCATTGTACTGTTGTGGAAAAGGGCGGTACGCCCAGCTATGTGGAGAGTGGGCCTTGCCTGGGCCCAGCAAGGTTCTGGCCAGAGAGCAGGTGGGAGCTGTGAATAGATTAGAGGAAGCAGCCAAAGGAGGAGGGCGGAGGTGGGAGTGGGGGAGTTCTAGGGAGAGAGGACTCTGTGCAAACACACCCAGGTGGGGAGTTAGCAGTGGTTTCAGGTAGTGGGAGTCTGGTTATGAAGGTAAAAATAAAGTTGGAGACCTATCTAGTGGCCACGTCGTGACAAACCATCTTTTCTGTGCTGAGAAGTTTGAGTTCTTTCCTGAAGGCTGTGGAAAACTACTAAGGGGTAGTGCAAATAATGGCATCATTTTAGCAAGACTGTTCTAGAGACAGTGGAGGTAAGTGGATGAGAGGGTGTAATACTGGAGGAAAAAGGCCAGGAGCCTGTAGATCCAGTCCAAGCCACCGAGTGTGCGGACGTCCCCAAGAAAGGCAGGTTCAGGGGAGAGAGGGGGAGGATAGAGTTGGTGTGTTGTGGAGAGAGGATCTGTAAGACCTGGATACCAGTTGGATGTTGGGGAGAAATAAGAGGGAGGAGGCCATCGACTTTCCAGGTTTATATTGATATTCTTAGTTACCAAACAAAATCAGATAAACAAACTGAAAACCTCTTGTCACCCTGTATATAGTGTATGTGCCAAAGTTGTATAATTTTACTGCCTTATTAATTTTGTGTTAATTACTTATTAATTACTGCCTTATTAATTTTGCCAAAGTTGTATGATTTTACTGCCTTATTTTACTGACCTTTTTTAAAATAGCTCTGAGACTCATTTCAAGTGATTTTTATTCGTATCGAAAAGAAAAAACAACAGACCCGCATGTTTTGGTTTATTTTAGTTTTGGTGTATCTCGTGAGGAATTGATGCTCTAAATAATAATTTTGTAGGCTAGAAGATATTTTAAGCTTATTTATAAAGCTGATTTTATTCACTCTACTATATATCATTAAAACGTTGAACTAGTCTTCTAAAATATTGTTTCTTTACTGTGTATTTAGTTGAGCTTTCTTGTGTTATAAGAAGACTCTAATTAAAGATCATTTAATTTTGTTTGAGCAATTCTACAGTGATAGAATGGTTTAGATTATGGAGTAGTTGGTATGTTTAACTGCTGACGTCTTTGTCTCCACTGGTGTTTTAAGCATGTTTCCTTTTAGGAGAAAAATGCATTCTTTTCCAGGACTAACATTCCTGTAGGACTCGTCAGCTGTTTTTCACTTGACAGTCTTCAAGCTCTTACTCAGTTTATGCCAGGCACTGATCTAAATACTGAAAGAAGATAAATCAGACACTCTCTCCACTCTCATGTGCTCTCAGTCTTATACTCTAAATACAATTCAAGAAAAAGGATTTGATAATAAGTCTTAAATGTGGACTTTGCTTACATACTATCTTTCTTGTGAATATAAAATGAACTTTTTTATTAAAAGTCCTTATAACAACACAGACTTTTCTCCCACATTGCACCTTACGTCACTGGATGAGTTTGTAGTATGCTTAGTTAGGGGCATGCTGTGCATTGTGCAGATTGCTTTTGGTTCTAACTCCTTGCTGATCAGGAATCAGCATTTAAAAGGAAACTGGTGGCTTAATGCATTGGCTATGATATCATCCACTAGACAAATACTACCCAGCCATAAAAAAGAATGAAATCATGTCTTTTGCAGCAACATGGATGAAACTGGAAGCCATTATCCTAAGCAGAATAACTCAGGAACGGAAAGTCAAACACCACACGTTCTCACTTTTACATAGGAGCTAAATATGGGTATGGAACTGCTGGGCACAGTGGCTCATGCCTATAATTCTAGCACTCTGGAAAGCCAAGGCGGGAAGATTGCTTGAGGTCAGGAGTTCAAGACCAGCCTTAGTAAGAGTGATACCCTGTCTCTAAAAAAATAAGCAAACAAACAAAAAATAGTGGGTATGCGTGGAAATACAGAGTAGAATAATAGATATTGGAGAATCCAAAAGGTGGGAGGGGCATGAAGGATGAAAAATAACCTGTTGGATTCAGTGTACATTCTTTGGGTGATAGGTACAGTAAAAGCCCAGATTTCACCACTGGGCAATATATCCAGATAACAAAAATGCACTTGTACCCCTTAAATCTTTAACAATAAACTTTTAAAAAATTGAAAAAAAGAAACATATAATTATGATTCAGTTTTAGTTTTAATAATAAGATAAACTCATAGAAAGAAGTAGGATATAGAATTCCAGGAACATTATAATTTTAGTTATGGAAAATTTACACATTGAAAGAAGACTAGAGAAAATAATACAGAAATGTTAGTAACAATGAGTTTTCTACTCACCTTTGTAGTAAGCAAGGCAAAAAAGGAAAATAAGAGAGACTTTGTAGTTTTCATTGATTAATATGTTTGTCAGTAGAAAATTAACTTTTTTCTGGGTACTAAATTGTATCAGTGAAGTTACCATGTAATTTCTGGCACTAAATTATATACTTGAAGTTACCATGTGTTTCAGGTTACATAGGTGAAGTTAGCATGTTGTTGAATACTATCATAGTGTCTTCAATTACAGTTTTAAAGAAGAATAAAAATGTTAACTCTTTAAACAACTAAATATACTCTGAAGCGTTTGGCACTTAATTATAATTTGGTGAGGGACTTTTTGTAGCTTTAAGAGTGAATATAGCAAGTAAATGCTTCCTGGTGCCCTCACTTCTAACAGCATGAACCTTGATCATTAAAGCCACCTTTGGACTACTGGCTGTCAAATCTTAGCCATTTCAGTGATGCTCTGTAGGAACCAGAAAGCAGTTTTTCAGTAATTCCTACTCAGTTGTGTACTCTTTTGTAGTATACAACATGATGTGAGCTGTTTTGTACTTGGATTTTTTTAAAAAAGGGGAGAAGTTTTCAGACTGCTCCTGTTTTCGGTTTCAGAGATGTTGGGATCCCAGGATCCTAGCAGTTTCAGTAATTGGTGAAGTAAAAGAGAAGAAAAATACTACACTTTGAGTTGAATTTTTATTGTTGTATTGATCTTCATGTATAGAGAGAAAGATTGATTGATTCAGTACTTGGATTAATTCATTTAAAAGATCTCTTCTTGCATCCTTTGTTCTAGATACATTGTAATCATCTGAGATAAAATCCATACTAGTTTTTTCTTTTGAAGAAATTACAACTTCTCATTGTTTTCTAGTCTATGAGAAGAGGAAGTGTCTAAAATGTCTGCTTTTTGCACCTTTCCAGGCCCTTCTGGAGGCCGGGCAGCCCCACAGAAGGAGAATAGGATCAGAGCCCTGGCCAGGCCCTTGGGCAGATCATGGACGTGTTCTGCACCCTGTTCCCTCTCCTGTAACGTGGAGAAGGTAGCACCCACCCCACGGGGTGCTCTCAGATGAAAGAGGGTCACCTGTGGGTGCACCTGTGCTAAAGTGCAGCGTGGGCAGCCGTCTTGTGTTCCCAGCCCCAGGCACGTGGGGCCAGGACCCCCAGGCCTGAAATCACGGGGGAGTCAGAGGCCAGCTTGGGTCCCCCAGTCTTGGGAGTGTTTTCATTTGACAGCACGTTGCCATTTGGCATCAGGGGGGTAAAATATAGTATTTGACAAGCCTAGTTCAAAGAAGTAGATTTTTGCCAAAGCTTGCGTAGGTTGGGTCTTTTTCTGTAGTACTGTGTCCTTCTCAGTTGAGCCCCAGTTCAGTTCCCTTTGATATTTTAATGACCCACGTGCCATCACAAACACAGCAATTTCAAGAAAGCCTGCAGAGGAGATTTGATTCTTCTTCCAGTGTGTCCAGTCTAGCTCTTCTCTTGGTGGGCTTTTGGCATTTTATAACAGATACCTCAAGTTAGGCTCACCAGAGTTTCATCCGGGGCCCTTGATGTGCAGGTTCATGTCCTTTCCCAAATCCTACATCACATAAACTCCCATTTGCAGACAGAGGAAAAGAGGTGTTGGTTTTCTACACTCAGGCACTCAGGTCATGAAGAAGTGGATTCCTCTCGCCACCTTGTAGGTATGAAAAACCGAGAGTGTAGAAGAGGATGTTGCCCATAACATATCCTGGAGGCTTTGCCTTGCGTCGCTAGCTGTCTGTGGAAACTTATATTTAGAACATAGTCCTTGACGTTGGTCCTTCCTTTATTGAAAGAACCATGGCTTATTGTGATCAAAGGATGCCACAGCATCTTTGAGTATACTTTAACATGTTTTGTAAGGAACGACACTAAACAATATAACATTCAAAATTGGAATATTTGAGCACCCTCTGAAATGAAGCATATCTAATTTCAGGTTTAATTTGTTAAGTATGTGTAGGAAAACTATAAGATCTGGAAGTAAGACCTGGAAATTTTGTAATAAATATTATAATCGTCCTTTCTCCTGCCAAGAAAACAAAACAAAACAAACCTTTGTAGTGACAAATACTCCCGGGTTGTAGGCCTTCCCAGAGTGGCAGCATTAATGGTGACCATAAACTCCTGTTTTTTTCAGTCTGATAAAATTTATAGGATGGCTTCCCTTTGGGCCTTTGTACAAAATGGACGTGAATATTTACTTACTCCTGGTTGAATGTAAGGTCCCCATTGTCTCAGGTATGTCAGGGTAGTCCCTAATAACACAAGAATACTGTACACTTCAATGTGACACCCAAAATTAATGAGTCAGTCATAAGAACTTTACTATAAGGGTGAAAAAGACCGTAAACCATATTCATGTCATAGGCAGTTTCAGTGGGTCTTACTGTGTTTGAAAGCGTGGCTCCCTGCCACCTCCCATACAGCTCCTTCACAGATTCCTCCTCCTCTCTCCCATGCCCAGTGCTGCTTGCTTTTCTCAGTCTTTGCTACTTTGGTCTAGGCTGTGACAGCAGAGGGGAGAGCAGGGCAGGTGAAATCCACGGGACGTCGCTCCCCTTTTTCTGGACCTTTCTGGAGAAAGGCAGAATCACATTTACCAGTGGATGCTGGGGGTGGGGCTGTGGGTTTTTTCCTGAGGGTGCTCAAACAGTCGGTGGGAGTGAGAGGGCAAGGCGGGGGGTGGCATTCCCAGTGTGCCTGGATGGCGGGGAACGGCATTGCTGGTGTTCCTTGATAGGCATGGGGCGGCACTGCCTGTGTGCCTGGGTCGGGGGGGGGGGCAGTGTTGGTGGTATTCCTGGGTGGGCGGGGGGTGGGGCTACCCGTGTGGCTGGGTGGGGGGG